>DVQP01000417.1:0-23459 GCA_018231745.1 Danaus eresimus
AAGATCATTTATATGACTTTGAATATTTTCATATATTTACAAATATTTTAGTAATGATGTGTCGATTATCCTAAAATATCCGCAGGAAGAATAAGATTCGTATATCGATCTTTTTTTCTTATTTATTCTCAATGTAATAGTAAAATTTTATACGTGATGATTCGGTAGCAACTTAAAAATGTTGTATAAAAAAGACACATGTCGTGACAAATAGTGTCAAGTGTCATTAATTAACTTACGAATAATGCTATGAATCCCTATCCGCGGATCTTTCAACGGAGATCAATATTCGTATCTATATATACTAAATTTGAATAATATAATTTTTTTAGCGATTTTTTACATCACTATGTACAAATAATGATAAAGATATTAAAAATTTACGATCTACGCGCAATTTATGTCCGGTGTATTAACCGATATTCTATATAATAATTGGTATTTGTACAGAAAATTCCAAAAGGTTCGATAATCTTACTCCACGCGTGCGCTCACAACCCCACCGGAGTTGATCCAAAACCTGAAGAATGGAAGCAACTTTCCCAGGTGAGTGAAATAAAATGTACTAAGCCTGTAACTTTATTTAAGTGTCAAATAATAAGATTAGTCGTATTTTACCTTTTCATTACAGTGGATATAATCCTAACAAATAACTATGAAACAAAAAAAAATAAGATATAGCTAAAAATCTGCACAAAATGGATTTTTAAATAAAATTACGTTTGACAGAATTAAACTGCACTTAATATGAATGTAAAATTTAACGAAAAAATATATTCTATGTAATAATCTTTTACTTGTATTTACCTCCAGGCTATAAAGTCCCGCGAGTTGTTCCCGTTCTTCGACATGGCGTACCAGGGCTTCGCCACAGGCAGCGTAGACAACGACGCCTTCGCCCTGAGACAGTTCGTGAACGATGGACACCAGGTCATGTTGGCCCAGAGCTTCGCTAAGAACATGGGTCAGTACACATACATACAAACATATATACATATATATATCATAATTAGTACGACAACAAATCCCAACCAAACCGTTCCCAAATTCTCATATGACTTTTATGAGTGACGTCATTTTAATAACAATATATCATTTTTCTAATTACGTGACTTCACTGACCTTAATATCTCTAAACAGACGTAATGACGTATGTTACATATTTCTAGTGGTGTGATGAAATATTTAACTGTACTAGAAATTTATTTTAATATAGTTAATTTTTGAATATAAATAGTACAAAAAACATGCAATAATTTCATTATTACATAAGTTTGATACCAATATGCTTAATGCATTGTACATTGAGCACACTGTAAAATGTACACATATGAAGAATCATATGTGTACAATTTACTTTGTTTGTGTAACCCTCGAACAACTGTTGTGTACTCAAGATGTATTATGAACAACTACCGTGTCCCCTGTACGACGAGACGTAGTAATGAATCAATTGATGTGATTGCATGAACGAATTAAAATTGAAACACATAATATATGTAGTATATGTTGTTTATCTGTAATATATATTACTGTATAGAAAATTAGTTTCCTTCATTCATATTCCGGAGCTAGCAGGTTCGTTCCTGCTGGTGTCGATGAATTTTAATCAAAATATAATATTTCTAAATGTTAATAAAGTATTTGATATGATCACATTTGAGTGATACATTGTTTAAATATGGCTATATTAAAAGATAATCTTTATTTAACCTTTGACATAACGTTCCAGGTCTGTATGGAGAGCGTGTGGGCGCTTTGACCCTACTGTGTGGTGATAAGGAGTCGGCGGCGAAGGTGATGTCTCAGCTGAAGATCATGATCCGCACCATGTACTCCAACCCACCACTGTACGGCTCCCGGCTCGTCCAGGAGATACTCACCAACAACGAGCTCAAGAAACAATGGTACATAAGATTATAACTATATTTACTACTACATTTATAGATAGAACCGCCGGTTTCAGATATTGGAATGGGCAGGGATATTACCCAATGAAGTTGCTGCTGGAATTATTTATACATATACATATAGTTACTTTATTTATTTATTTGTAGGTTGGCAGACGTGAAACTGATGGCGGATCGCATCATATCGATGCGCACACAGCTCCGTTCAGGCATCGAGGGCGCTGGAAACAAACAGAAATGGAACCACATCACAGACCAGATTGGCATGTTCTGCTTCACCGGACTTAAACCAGACCAGGTGAGGTTGAACAGGGAAGATCATATAATAAGCATATATATATATAGAGCGAGAATTAGTTCTCGACTTTATCGTCCAAATTACTTCAAACAATTTCCATCGAAGGAGAATTAACTTGTCTCGAGGTCAATGTAAATGTTTTATTATTAAATATGGATTGTTAAAATTAATTATACACAAATACCAAAGAGTCTAGCAATTTCATAAATATATTTTATATAATTATTTCCAAGAACTTGCTTTTGATCATACATACTGCTAAGATGTAAAGGATATGTTTTGTAATAAATGCAGTTTATTTTAAAATTTTTGGGTCCCCTGAATCCTAACCCTCGGGTTTAATATGTAAACATGAAACAAGTTCGAGGACTATCTGTATAGTAAGAGTTTGTTATATCAATACTGTCCCAAGAGAGTATTTCTATTTGAATGCACCGAGTCCATATACTGAGTATTGGCAGATTAACACTTGATAGCAGATGACAATATCAATGTAGGTTTATAGAAACTGAAAACGACACGTATTTTTGTTAATGCAAACTTGTAATGAGGATATCACATATGTTAACAATTATGTCCTAATCAGGTCGCACGTCTCACCAAGGAATTCCACATCTACTTGACCAAGGACGGGCGCATCTCAGTCGCGGGCATTTCATCCAAGAACGTCAACTACGTGGCCGAAGCCATCCACAAGGTGACCTCTTAGACAAAAGATTCACTGAAACTAGAATTTTCAGATACAATGGAGCGATCATATAATGATTGGCTCTCTACATTGAGATACTTTTGTATTAAATTTTTACCTAAGTTCTAAATTCCCACATATATTTTTAAATGTACCTAGACACAAATATAAAAATGTTATATCAAAGGTTTTTATTTAATAACCCCGACGAAATGAAAGAATATAGTCAGTTAACTGTTTATTTTAATATAAGTAAATAAAATAAACTTGATGCCAAAAACACAAATCTTATGAACATATCTGAAATGATTCTAAAACGAAACTAAGGACAACGCAACATATTTACAGCTGACAAACGTAACTTATTCTAAACTTATAATGATGCAGATGGACCGTTAGGATCGGTCCTGGTAAACCAAGTGTTGAATTCATAGGAAGGGAAGGGGCGGTTTAACAATTAGAACAAAATTATAACAATCGTCACATGAACCTGCATCAACATACAAAATGTAACCAACAATTCACTTAGTTATTATATTAAATATACACTTTTACAAGTAAAAATGTTTTCCATAAAATTATTATTATGATACAAATATTGTAGCACATTCTCCATTTGACATTCATCCAAGACATTTCAATAAAAATGATTTATTTACAATTTTGTCATATCCTATTATTTTTTTTTACTATTTTCATGGCACTATTTCTTTAGAATGTAACAATTCACTGCACCGTTTACATCACACCCTGGGTACATATTATTTGATAAAAATATATTGAAACCGACAACAATTAGCAAGTAGTGTTTTTTAAATATTTAATATATTTACTGAGCCTGGGAAAGATTTTTTGGTATAATCATATGTAGGGATTTGTGGCTATATGAAGAACTAATATTAAGACTGAAAATATTACTTTTTTCTTAATACACAGAGCAGAGTAAAACAATGTTTTTTCTAATAAAAATATGGAGAATATGTTTGTGTTAATTCAGCTGAAGCAACAACTCCTTGACATTTTTATCTTTTTCCAGCTTTCTTTATGAACCTCCCTTAAGTCACATATAAAAACTACACTATAATTATCTAAAATAATGGGTAAAATCTGTAATATTTCACTAAATGTGTACATGAGTATATATATGTACTTAAAAATAAAGTCATTTATTGCATGAAACTCTATATCTATTCAACAATATATAATGCACCATTGTTATTATTACTAAAGAAATTTACAGACTGGCTGAAGATTGGTCTTAATGGATAGCTGATAAAACTCAAACATGATAAACAAATATTGTCATGTCCTTATAATATACATGACTTGTGCGTATGCAGACACTGTCTGGGACAGTAATATGTTGCTTGGATAAGTGAAAATTACCATTCACATATAGATTGAAGTTTACATACTAAAATACTTTCCGTTTTATAACTGTGAGGGTAATTAAATTAATAGTTTGTATCATTACAACTTTATGAATCTTATATATATGAAAAATTTTGTTAACTTAAACATTTGTTGCTTTTTACTATTTGTGTACAAAAAAATAATTTTTTAGTTTTTATGAAGGCAATACATGTAAACTACCTTACTAATAAGTATTAAAATGTTGACAGATTTTGGTTTATTGGATACATATGTAACATTTAAATGAAAAATTATTGTGTTACATTTTTAATTTTAACAAAATTGTAAAACTGATCGATTTATTTTAATAGCATCATGAACACTGTTGACCATAAAATATTAAATTTCCATTGATATTTGATAATTTCCTGAAAATGTCACAAAATTGTAACATAAATCTTACCTTTCAATAAATTGTGTTTATTGTATTCGAATCTGTTGAGCTTAAGTATTTTGTGTTTTCTATGAAAACTTTGCCGAATTATTTAAAAAATATAATTTTATACACACATTCCAATATAATAATAACCTTTTGAGAAACATCTTCGCTTTGTTGAAAACCAATTCGTGATATGTGCATTTTGTTGTAGGACCTGAAGACATCTGTAGACAATGTTTTAGTAATAAAAAGTTTATATAAACGACAAGCATGAGCTCGGTCTTCGTCCTATGAATTGGTTTGTAACAAAGCACAGCATCCAATATTATATTGGGTATATTTCATTAACACGAGAATTGCCTCCAGGTTTGTACTTATATAGTATAAATAAATATCAGTTACAAAATAAAAATTTATATTAATTGTATCAAAAAAATATTCATATTAATTTTACGTTATTTGAGCAATGACGTTTTTAACGTTTTTTTTTTGTAACTAATATTTGTATATCCTAAATATCAATGCAGAAGAAATCCTCTTGAAAAAATATGTTTTATTTTTATTTATATCGCCATATTTTATTATTTTTATCAAAAAGTACAAAAGATAATAATTTCGGAAACATTTAATACTTAAATGACATTCATCAACAGTTATTCAATAAAAGACAACGGCAAGATTAAAAGAAAGCTGCTAAAAGTTCTTCATAAATATTATGTACAAGAAACATATTCAAAATAACTACAATTTTTTTATCGAAACCTCAAATAAAAGCATGTTGATCCGTCCCAGTTTGGGTTTTCACCGTCGGAAATTTTAGCCTCTAACAATTGTTATTTGACGGGGGTCAGTTGATGTGTAACGAGTGTCGTTCACCCAAAACTAATGCACTCACAATCCAACTTGCACAATCGCGTCTAGCGTTCTTACAAATAGCACTGGTGAAGTTACATTCCTCAGAAGGTTTCGCTACTGGTGCGGTTTGTGTAAAGGGGCGTGTCCGTCGCTCAGCAGACGGGACAGGGACTCGGTCAGCTCGACTCGGGCCTCCTCGCCTTCCAGCAAACCTTCTTCTAGATACGAAAACGAATCTAGATTGATATCCGTCGTACTGATGGCTGTGCTATACACGTCTATTCTTTTCTGTTGCGATTTAGCTTCCGCCACTTTCTCGGACAACTTCGCACGCGCTTTGGACAAGGCTTCCGACTCGCGTTCTTCCCGCCGGCACTTGGACTTTATGGCGAAGGACGAGTCGTTACTAGAGGAACCGTCGTCTTGTAACTGGCTAAGCAACGTGCGCGCCCGCGACAACGTTCCAAACCGCTCCGGACCCTCACCTGGAATATCCAAATAGAACATTTTAAATCAATATATTTGAAATGAAAAGGGTGTGTAAGCAGTTTTTTATTAAGAATTGAAATTGAATTTTATTCTAATCGAAAATGTCACTCACCGGCGGGAGTCGCAGTTTGTACCCTCTCAGTCGGGAGCTGATCTTTTACTTTATGACCTTCCATAAATTCGTTCTCACTATCACTGGACATGCCAAGGTCTAAATGTAAAGAGTTTAGTTTGTCGACGTCTTCCTTGGCCTTGTCCCCAACAGTCTCCAACTCCATGTCCCAGACGGTCACGTTGGAGCTTTCCTTGTTGTCTGAGTTTTTACTATAATCTATTTTCTCTTTCTCTATCTTATCTATTATACCTAAACTCGTGTCTTCCATTCTCTCCATTTCCGTGAGACTGGTGGTGGAGTCTAGACTGCTAGTATTGCAAGTCTCTGCGGACATCGGGTTCTCGAACAGCACGGGTGTCTCGGGCGTTATTTCCTGTACATCATTTTTAGCTTCCTGCTCGCTGATCGATGCCGGGTTGGTGCGATTCTCTAATATTTCCGACATGGTCGTCGTCCGACCCGACTGTTCGTTGTTTAATTCTAGTACAATAACATTCCCCGATTTCGTACTTTCGATCTGATCCGTCTTGGACGTCTGTAACAGCTTATTGACGTTCTTCCCCATTATAATCTTGGACATGTCGTTACCATTTTTAGTGAAAGTGAGCGTTTTTCCTAAAGTAGATCCTTTCGAGACGACTATTAGATTGCCTTTTGTATTCACAGGCCGTACGATGGGATTTGTTAATTTAGTTGTCGTGATGGGCGGCAGACCTTTCACTGGTACTATATCGGCCATGTTGGCAGTCTTTATCGGTTCTACGCCTACTATTTTAGCGTTGGAGGGCAACGTGTTCGCTGTGGGCTTGGTCGTTACAGTTGATGGAGGTGGTTTCGAACCTTGGACACTGATCTGTGAACTCACGGACACAACTTTCATACTTGTCGAGACACCCTTTAGATGGAACATACCTTCTTTAGCGGCTTTCGCCGGTAACACGACCATTTTCTGTCCAGATTTAGGATTTAAAACAAAAGTTTTAGCCGAGACTTTTAGATCAGTGGCCGGGATGCCTTTCGGTGTGAACGCTTCACTAGTTTTCGATATGCTATTTGTGCTACAGTGTATACTATCCTTACAGGGCGTCGTCGTGGACGTGGATGTTATTAATATTTTGGAATTTTCAATGGACGATTTGGAAACTACGATCATTTTATCCGACTGTATGACTGGAACGTTCGGGGTCCTGGATTTGGGCAGCGAACTGACAACTTTGGTTGTCACCAGTTTCCCGGGAAGGTTTTGTGTTTTCTGATTGTTCGGCGTCAACACGACCTGCCGATTGGGGAGGAGCTTAACCTCCTCGGGAGGTTTCTGTATGACTTTGAAATCTGACATTTGTACTTTCTTATCGGTGCTGATATCGCCGCGCTTTTTAATGATCACCTGATAGGGTTTGCCGCTGACCGTCTTGGGTACCGGTGTCGTGTGAGCCTGCAGGGGCGGGTCGTCCGGGTGGTTTTCGGACACTGATAGCTCGTGAGGCACCGTGGCTGGCTGGGTGAGGAGGTGCATCGTCGGCGAGTCCGTGATCATCCCCGGCGAAGACGACTTCGACTTCATCTCGTCTATGTAGTCCGGCTTCGTTTTACCGCCGAGTATTGATTGTGCGTAACTCGCCTGGAACGAGCCGGGCGGCCCGGAGTAGTCTACTTGTTGATTGTACTGTTTGTTCGGAGAGAGAGGCATATCGCGAGCTTTCTTTTGCGCCTTAGTCAGAGTTTTACCCTGTTTATGTGCTCTGTGTTTGTGACCGCGCGGAGCGTGAGGCTGGTTTGATTTACTAGTCGATACTTTACTAACTTGGTTATATGAATGTTTTGAATGACCTGATGCTTTACCTGAAATGAAAAATATTACCATATTATTTTATTGAAACCTAAATTTCTTTTTGAGATAAATGTTTTGATTTGGATACGGATATGTATTGTATGTTATCACTCACTCGACGTTGGCTGTGAAAATCTCGAATAGACCTGTGATAAATTTAAATGTTTCTGATTTGTATTAACTTGTACATTTCTCATATTTTTATGTGGAGTCGAAGCTTCGTCTGGTAGCGCGGCACCTTCCGGCAATTTTCTTTTACGACAAATAAGTTCGGTTTCCCATATCTGTAAACATTTTTTTCTATGTTTTGATAATGGCAATACATTTTATTAAGTTCAATATGACAACTGGGGCTCATCTGTCACTGTCTGTCAAAAATTTTAAAACAACATTTTCTGACATAAAGTCGTTTAATATATTGAAAGAATACCACATATTAAGTTGTGGTTGTGCATTTGTTCATATTAACGTGCAATAAGGCGGAAAATAGCAAAATTTAGAAACAATTGTGCAAAACGAACAAAACAATTATGGAACAATCGAGTTGCTAATCATACCTTAGCTGTATGGTCTTCAAGAGCGACAGGACAAGATGTTTCCTCTTCTATACATTGACTGTGATGATCACTATCGTAGTCTGATGCATCATTGAGTTTTTCAGTCTCGATTCTTTTTCTGATGTCCTTGTTCTCTGCGGCAGCAGCCTCAGCAGCTCGGTCGGCTATTTCTGTGTACATTGTCTGTGGCACGCCGCGCGGCATAAGTGGCACGCGGCGCCGACCTTCGCTGATCCATCCCAAACCTGTGTTAGGACCGGCTAACCTATAATGATAATAATAGTCATCTGAGTTAAATTTCAATAATGTTTAGAAATTTGATATTTTGTACAAAAACAATTTTCAATAATATTTGATTATAAATATATATTTAAAATTACATTTACGTATTTTTGTCTCCAATATTAAAATATTACAAATACATTTTATGTTTTCAAATTATTATATATTTTTACAATAAACTACATTAACAACAAATAAAATTATAATAAAATTAAGACACATGAGAAATGCAAAAATTAATAAAATATGAAAAAAAAATCTAAAAAAGTTTTATTAAGTAAAAACTTTTTACATATTTTAAGTTGACATAAATGTCACATAGGTTATCTGTCACTTCATAAATAATTAATTTGAAAATAAATCTTTATAAAATTAACAACAGTAGTAAAACTTATTCACAAGTTGTCAAAAGGTATACTAGTATGGTGCCAAATGTGTCAACTACTAGATGATATCTACAAGGCTCTGCCTGAAATAGTTGGAATATAAAAATAAAAATCTTTTGTTTTAACTGAAATCCTATAAGAACACTTTTGATTTCAATGTTATCACACATAAGCAGCAATTAACATACATGTAGACCATTATGTTCTCAGCCATCTTTGAGAAATCCTAACATGTTTTAAAAATAAAACTTGATCTCAAAACAAAAACTTCATTTCAAACTTACTGTTCAGCAATAGTGGCTAGAAGCTCGTCATTAGACACGCGACGCGCCTCAGCGCTATGCCGATCATTGCTTATATGCAAAACGGCGCGTAGTTCCTCAAGCAACTTTTTTCTGTTGTCTTCTAATGCCCCTTGTGCTCTGAATACACTTATCATATTCGAGTAGGCTTCCAATTCTATAAGCAAACGAATATTGCATCAAAAAGAATCACATTAACAGAAACTATACACAATAAAACAAGTCGAATCACTGAGAGCATTGTGGAAGAAAACCATAGGAGGGAAAACGAATGCCATTTATAAAACTAAATATATACCAAGTCTTCTTAGCGTTCGACGACATTCGTCGCGTGTCATATTAAGAAGCATAGGCCACATGTTTAATTTGCTACATTAAACACCTTTAAATTAATATTTAACTATATGATTTTAAACATATTTTATTAAAATACTCTACTGGCAAATATCCATACTGTTTACTTCAAACGACAATTCGTTCATTTTGACATTTCGAGTAGGGATGCGAAATAATAACGGATAGCTTGTATTGCCTATGAATTTAGAGTTACCACAACTTTTCAATATTTTACTATAAAAATAAAGTTTATATAAAATATTTTATAGTTTGGTATATAGCAGATGCCTATTTTAAATATATAAATGAACAAATTATGCTTTTCTGTAAATATAAACTATTATAAAATACATATTATTGTATTCCATCAATGAAAGTTTTTATTAAATAGTACTTTATTTAAGATGTATTGATTTAAATGCCTCGTTTTTATTTATCATTACCAAAGGATATAATGTTTATAAAATAAAATCTTTGCTAGTCTATTTTTAAACTTAGTAATTTGTATTTATTGTCTAGTTATGTTAGCGGTTAACATATCCTATGGACGTTTGGAATTTCAGCAGTATCACATGAGCTTTGACTTCACTATTTCTAAAGAGTGATTAGCATTCTGAAATAGAAACTCTTAAATGAATACAATATAATATTTCTAATTTTTCAACAAGGTATTTGAATATTTATAAATGATGTATGTAAAGCAATATTAATAACAAAATATGGTGGAAATGAAATTATGCATCTTTTCAAGTAGTCTTTGGCTTGAGAAGCGACCTGATCAGTTGTCACTTGTTATGTGCTGCGTGCCTTGTCTATGGTTACTTGACCAGTAAATCGTAACGTGAAGCAACGTCTTTTCTGTTTTGAATTCAATGTAAACAAAACTTACAACTTCTTATTTTTATGATTTTCTATCATTAAGGGTCAAAAATGACGGATGTCGAAGAGATTATAGATTATATAAAGTCGTTAAAAAAAGGATTCGATAAAGAAATATTTCAAAGCAAGATTGATGAGTTGGGTTCAATTGTAGAAAATACTGGTTTGAAGTACGAGGACTTCCACACTTTGTTTAAAGTTTGGCTAAATTTAAACATACGTAAGATGGTTATTTATTTTGAATAATTTTTTGAAAGACAAAAATATTTTTAAGTTTGTTTAAATGTTTCGAAATTTACATTATTATTATTATATATTGTAGCAATCACGAAATGGGTGAGTTTTGGAACTTGCTTGGTGCCCCAAGAAAAAGTAAATCAAAATACAGTAGAATATTCATTACGATGGATATTAGCGAATTACGAAAACCAGAACAACTTTTCTAGAATTGGCTTTCTCCTTGATTGGCTGACTGGTAAGGACTTAAACTTTTTATATATTATTGTTTTCAAAATTGTCTTATACTGAAAGACTTTGCAAGATTATAGATCATTGTAAGCACTATGGCAATATTTTAAAAGTTTTTATTTCATTCAACTTCAGCTGCTATGGACAGTGACTCTATTGATATGAATGCCCTGGACATGGGATATGAATTGTTCTACATTATGTTAACATATGAAATGCTAGTAAGTTTCTTTGAATAAGTAAACTATATTTTATATCAAATTACACTGTTTTATATTGAAACATTTTATTTCTTAAACAACTATTATAATGATGTTTAATTTTTCTCAGACTGGACATGCTATGAAGCTTGTGTATACATTGACTAAGCCAGCAGATGTGACGAGAGGAAGAGTTCTGGAGTTAATCGAATATGCCAAGAAAAGGGAAGCTAAGAAGGTAGCATATAATTAACAATTCAATATCTACATTTCATTTTAAACAAAGAATAAATCTATTACCAAAATGATGTTTGATGATTAACTTTATAAATTATTATATATATTGAATTAATTTTGAATCTCTTTTGTTATTTGCAATAAATTATGATGAAAATAAACAGAGTATGTTAAGGATAAAGATGTAATTATAATTTTATTTTAGAATATGTATCGACAAATTCAAGTTCTACTGGGTCTATTTAAGTCATTTAAACCCGAGTGTGTCCCCGAGGATGTTCCATGTGTATCAATATACACTGCATTCAGAAAGATTAATGTGGTGTTAATGACAAGATTTAAGAATAGCCAGGTAATATTGATAAAAAAAAATTTAATAGACTTTGAATGGCTTTAAATATTTTTTTGGATTTTTTTTAATTCCAGAGCAAAAGACACAGCACTAATGAGGAAACATTCCGGTTATTCTGGGTCAATCCCTTGAATGTGAGTTTTCAATTAATTCTAATTCAGCTTTTGAGTTAATTATTATATCTTAAAACATGTATGTTTGGTATTATTTCAGGAAATTTCTAGAAACAAAAAAGCCGCCCCGCTGATACCAAACATGGAGTTTGCTAATATTGGATCGAAACAGTACAAAAATGATGGCCAGAAAAACTACTTGGATTTCTCTGAGTGTGTATAAATCTTTTACTTTGTGATGTTTGATTGATTAAGGCAATGTATAACTCATTCAAACATAACTTTTAATTTGATCTACCGATGAACGAATCTGTATCAATTTGAAAATTGCTTTCTTAAAAGAGTAATGCTTTTTACATTAAAAATCATATGCAAATGCTCTAATTTTTTTTTTTTTTAAATTAATCACACTTTTATATCTGTTAGATAATTTCAAATACTGTAGAAGTTATGGGTTACATACGAAATAATTAAAAAATGAATAAGCAGTCTTAAATATATATTTTTGGAAAAAAATAATAATTTATTTGTTAATTTTTACCTTTTAATATATTTTTTGTAATCTCAAGTGAGATATTCTTATTAGTAATTTTTATTGTATCTACTTTTAAATAAAATCTGTGTAAGATTGTTATGTATTATGTATTACATGATGGGTGTCTCTGTGTTTCAGTCCAGTATCCCTTCTCCAATACAGTAGTCAACACGTGTTGTCTCGGCCCGCGCGGCTGCGAGCCTTGCTCTGCAACCCGGCGGGACTCGCGCTGCTCGCGACACATAAGCACGATCACGCCTTCCTCTCACATGACCTGCAACATTTACTGGACGGATGTAAGTTTTAAAAACAATTTCCCTTAGTCATATTAAAGTATAGGTATTGCTTTATTTTTGAGGAATATTCAGCTAGGACTTAGATGATTATGCGAATTTACATGTTATTATCCTTTTTATAACAAAATATATTTCTTATTCCTCTCTTTAAGTTACCAGATACAAAAATATAAATTCATTCATCCTTAAATAAGTAAATTTATCATCTAATATGAAAACGGTTTGAGCCTTGATTCGTTGTTAGTAAATACTTACGCAAGCATCCCGTTATATATTTTCTTCTCGAAATTAAGTATTTTGAATACTATGTGTTTTTTATTATTATGTCTACATTTTCTCAACATTTAAATTAGATTATCAGAAATTGTGATGAGATGAAGGTGTTTTAAACGTTAATAGCTTGTAGAAATTGAATAATTTAATATGGTTTCATTTATCTGTCTACACGTGCGAATGTTACATATCCTTATGAAATATCAGTTCTGGAAGTTCTAGAATGTTCTAGAAGTAGAAAATTAATAGTCCTTGGACTTGATTTGAATGATATGTGTTATTGTTTCTAGGTTTTCTAGAACAATCTCCTCACAGCTACATTGAAAAGCAGGATCTGTTACATCGGCTGGCCCTCTTCCAGTCCACTGTAATGCAAGGAATCCCCGTAGTGACTCGCTTTTTGGCACAATACCTACCATTTTGGAATGAAAAAGACTATTTTTCTGAAGTAAGTATTTTTTGTTATTCATAATTTATATAGAAAGTTTGTAAAAAAAAACTTTTCATATATAATAAAATAATCAATTTTATTATTCTAGATAATGGAACTTATACAATGGGTGAATGTGGAAGGTTTTGAGGATATACGCATAATACTAGATTCATTGTCCAAGATATACCAACGTGCTCGGCCGTTGGAGCAATGTGCTATCAGCAAGAGTCTGAATAACATGTTCTGTAACCTGGTGAGTATTTACTGAAGCAGGTTTCACAAAAGAAAACTAAAAACATCCAAACAGTTGTACATTGCTTGCTAGGAATTTATTTATTTATAACCAGGTCTATTGTAAAATGTAGAAAAAAAAAATTCAATTAAATTATTTATCTGTCTCGTTTTGTAAATGTTTCTTTTTTGTAATTTTAGCTTGTTACAATAATTATAATATTATTTGCATGCCTAGTGGATGACATTGAATCTACACAGACACCAGTAGTGTTTTGGTGTAGACCCTTGAGGTGACCCTACATGTATATCCATTTTTATTTCAAGAACTTTATCTTACAAGTAAAGAAATGACAGTTGGTACATTAGCGAAAAAATTTTCAAAAGAATATCAATTTCTTCTCACATTACAGAATTTTCTGGTCTGCCAAATATATTCCATAGATTCTAAACTGGCCGTGTACAAACTATAATGTTATATGATAAAAATTTTAATCTCTTCGAATTTTTTTTTTCTAAATTTTTCCATTTTCCGTTACAAATGCCTAAATATTTATAAAAACTTAATATTTTTAATATCAGTGTCGCATATTTAATTTTACAGGTCTTCTCAAGTACCAAGTCCACCCATCATTTCCTAGACATGCATCCGAGTGAAGAAATGTACTCAGAGACAATATATATGGTGGCATCAAAGATTAATGATATGTGCAACAAAGCCCTACAAGTGTCCTCGGGTATTTATAAATTAATGTTTGCTATTTTTTTCATCAATATATGATTAGATCTAAGTTTTTCTCAAGTATTCGTTTAAATTAAAGTAGTATTTTTGGATTACTAAGCGATATTTTATTATTTTTAAAACCACATACTCCCGAAGTTTCCGTTACTTTGCAGCAACCGTGACCACGGGCAGGCGAGCTGTGTAGTTTTACAAATAATAAAATAATGCGTAGTAATCTGAAAATATTAGTTCATTTAATAATATATGGTCAAAAAACTAAGTCTTTAATGTAATCGCGTTTTATATGAAGTTGGTGTGAAAATAATTTAGTATAAATAGCTAATTCTTTAATATAGACGTGTTTTATGATCCAGGTGACCTGAGAGTCTTGTCCAGCACTGTGCGAGGCTGTGAGAGGCAAACTCGTGCTGTGGCCAGTATTTCTGGTGATTGTCCTGTTACCTGTCCGCCACCATCCCTGCTAGGCCTCTCTCTACCGCTACTGGACAACTCCGCGGCGGTTCTAGATAATGTGGCCGCGGTGATTATGATGTGAGTAAACCATATTAATTACAACCATGCAGTAGCAGAGGAATATCTAGTAATTGTCTTGTCAGCCATGAGCCATCATTACTAGACCTGTCTCTATATGTCCTGGATACTTTTAAGGCGGTCATTATAATACTGGGAGTTAAATGTGACGTCATCAAGTACATTATTGAGCAGAAGTCTTCGTTATGAGCGAAGGAGGAATTTAATTTACTCGATATTGAGTTGATCGACAAAATGCCTATCGTTAAACGTTTTTCTGAGAAGGATGGCGCTATTTAATAAAAAGTTTCTATAGGATAATAAATGACAGTTACTATTGGATGACCAATAATAAGTTTTTCAGATATTTTTTCCGTTGGTTTGAGCTGATCATCGTGTGTAGTGTTTAGCAACCAGCGGTTTCCAGTAACCATCTTATGTATCCCGTTATCTGCACGGCTGGACACAGACACGGTTACTCCCACAAATCATTGACCCCCGCTTCTCTTCAAACGACACCAGCATTATCTTAACGTAAAGCGGGTTTATGAACTCGCTTACAGTAAGATAATACATACTAAAACAAAAAATATTGTATTTTCTTAAACACTATCATCTTTCATAGTCTTATAAAATCATAAAGTACATTAGGGACCAACAAAAAAATATATGCGCTTCATCTGAAATTAATTTTAAATTTTCTGTTATCTTTGACGAATTAATCATAATAACTTATAAGGAAATAGGTGTTATTCAACGAGTTTCTTTATATTACGGCTTAAGAATATATTAACAATTAGTTTGGAAAGCACTTTGTTAAGGATATCAGATTATAAGTACGTGAAGCTAACTTTGTATGCGTTGTCAGAACAATACGAAGACGATGAAGGTGGAATTAATACGGAAAACTATTATTATATGAAATGTAAGAGACATACATAAAGACATTTCAAACAAACACCACCCGCACACCACTGCAGCGCACACACAACGAAAGATTCCTCAATGTGTGTACTGTTACTACATATATATTTTTATTGTTAATGAGTTCGCAAATTGATGTTTTAGGGATATACCGTAATTGTTTAT
The DNA here is from genome assembly GCA_018231745.1 of Danaus eresimus. Classification (NCBI taxonomy): domain Eukaryota; kingdom Metazoa; phylum Arthropoda; class Insecta; order Lepidoptera; family Nymphalidae; genus Danaus; species Danaus eresimus. Next base: position 16,203 of record DVQP01000417.1, read on the forward strand.
TTTTAATACACATATAAATGGATTCAATACATCTGATTGTTGTCTTTTGTATGAGAGTACATTATGTAATAATCTAAAATGTAGTTATAATTGAAACTGTCAAAACGCCGAAGTAATCTTTACCAAGCGATGAAATAAGATAACAGAATTGAATTTTAAAATAATGTTTAAGATAATCTGTCTAGTAATAATTTATTTCACATTTCAATTACGTCAAACACGTTATTAGTTAATTTATACTTTTCTCTTCGATTAATTTGGATATTTGCACGTTGCGGTCTTCAACAAAACGTCTGAGACACACTTCATTTGAAGTTAGGTTAATGCTGACATGGACTCATGGAAAGACGTGTTCTATTGAATATTATAACGCCATCTTTTGTAAAAATTTTCAACACGTCACTCAACATACAGGATCTTCATAGTTGTATTTCTAAAATGTATTTATTATTTGAATAGCCCTAGATATATCCATAGATATTTTTATCATCAATATAATGGCCTATAATGTGATATTTTATCCATCAGGTACAAGAAGATTTTCTCGAGCATGAAATCAAGACACGGCCGTATATCCCAGCGGTACAAAGAGCACATGCATCTATTGAAACTGTACACGGCTGACTTCGTGAGCTGTTTCTACGAGGAATTCCTCAGTAATCGCAATAAAGGAATAATTTTCAGTCGACTGCACCCGCAGTTGGTGAACAAGTTGATAGACAGGCTGCCGGGCGCGGAGTCCCAGTTGAGTGTACGGAACCATTTGGCGTTAGCGCCGTACACGTACGTGCAATTAGAGGCCATAGACCACAGAGATGCGGATAATAGACTGTGGTTCGACGCAGTCGTGGCCCAGGAGTTTGGGAACTTGAGCCAGTTCATCATGAAGGCTATGCCAGAGATGCGTTGATATACAATAACAATACAGATAGTCTAGTGAAGCTAGTTGCATTTTTAAATAACGACTTTAATATTGAATCTTAAATTATGTGACGCTATTCTAATGCTGTGTAATTTTGTAATATATATTTTTGTGATATGAATTGCGGATTAATTAAACGATATCGTTTGTTGACGGCTTTTATTTCGTTTTTATATCTTCATATCAGTCCTTATTTATTTTCACCAGCAGTGTTTGAGGGCTTTATTTAGACCAATTTATTTAGACCAATTTAAAAACTTTATAGTATAAACAGATTCACTAATTTCAATTATTTATCATGAATGATATTAAACAATGAAATTTGAGACAACGAATGTACGGAACATATTATTATATGTTAGATTTTCGAGTGTATTCATTTAAATCAAAGTAAGGTTTTCAGGTTTAACATAATCTCGACGTTTCGGTTCTTTTACGGGAACCGTTATCACGGGCAGACAAGATGAATGTTCACTAACAAATTCTTTATACTTATTAGATTAAACATATTAAAGTGTCTTTAACAAAATCCGAAATAAATTATATTCCTACCGCTTAAATCAAATTTATTATCGTGAGACTTATATGAAAATTGTAATATTGCTAATGTAAAGGAATAGTGTCTGAAGGAATAGAATTTTCGTCTCGAGCTACAAGTACATGATAAGTTATAGGAAAGTTTTGATTCAATTGCTTCCAATTCTGAACTAAGTCCAAACTAAACCGACAACCGAAGTTACTAACTATAGGGCTACGTACGAGCTAGCTTTTGCCCGCAACTTCAACCGTGTGGACTTCGGAATTTTCTGGAGATAGAAACGAATATTGTGCAGTTAAAATATGTCTCAGGGTGTAAATTCTTACGAAATACAGCTTACATGCTGTTTTCTTTGTGCTACATTATTCCTAATAAATTACGCACTACCTGCTATTTTGAGGAGCTACATAATTCTAAAAGGAGAAACAACATTTTCCCAAATTTATTATACAGAAGCCATAATGCCCAAAAATTTATAATCCGGAAAATTAATTTAATTACAATCCGTGTGCAGCCATCGTTCAAATTTCAATTTGGGTCGAAGTAAAAGAAAACGAGAAATCAAAATACGTTCGAGTACTCCGGTCCCCATTGATTACAGTTAAAAAAAAACTCATCCACCCCCGTGGGATTGTGAGCGCAAATTAATACAATGTACCTACAATATTCAATGATGTACTATATACCTGTGCCCGTGTTGATCTCGACCGGCCCAAGGGTGGCTAACCGTTACTCATTGTACCACTTTTATTTCGTTTATTTCAAACAAAGATAACTGAATAAATTAATGTACACTCTATTCTTAGTTCCGTTCGATATTATATCGAATGGTACATATATTATTACAATGGACGTCGTACTTCTAGCATATTTTTTGTTTTATTTTTTCATTGAACATTAAAAAGGGGTAGGCGATGAGCACATGTTAGAATTCTTATTGCTTGTACAATCTCACGAGCCATAATTCGCTTTTCCGTTTCTTCTATTATTCCTGATGCTCGTTTATTTTTCGTGGTCTGCGGCAGCATAAATTATGGACACAGTGGTTGTGAGTTCCACGGCGCAGGGTGTCGGCTGCCTCCCCACGATGAGAAATGTTTGAGGGACTTTTGTACCCTTATGCCCCTTTTTGTGAGCGACAAGGATATTGTGTTAATCGGGACCGATGATGCTTTAGAAATTTCGTAAAAGTGCTCCATAAAAATAATATTTACGTGCCTCGCTTTGATGTTACGTGTCTGGCTTTGATTGTAAATTGAATTACCCTTAAAATATTTTGTTTCACTTTAGCTGTTTATTATAAGGTTAAAAGTCCTTGCGGCTACTTCATTTCTCCCTTGTACATATTTAAGTATATAAATATAGGTACTTAGTATTATATTTATAAGTAATATTTTTAAATAAACACTAGTCGTTTTCATCAAATCAATTGATTTTTTTTTTGGTATTTCATGACGACAAAAAAAATCATGGTATTCAGCATCTAAAACAATAAGGTTATTCTGAACGAGACGTTCAAAAACAGAAATAAATTTTTATTATGTCATAAGTGTAATCTGTGCCCGGCGGCTCCTGCAAATAGTGGGTAAAAATATGCGTAACAATTGATAGGGGAGATATACGTAGGACAAAGTAGTTCATATCTGAAACCCTTTGTTCCCCTACGCTTTTATCCCTACTCAGAAATCGCTCCGTGAGTTGTATTTTTGATGCGAGGTACCCTACTGGTCTGGTTTCAGCCAAATTATGCTAAAGGGTGAAGTGTAGTGGCTTTTTATTTTTTGCTCCGAAGTGAAGTGAGATATTAGATGATATAAATCTTTTTAGGTATATTTACCATGACTTCTAGTGTTTTATTTTGCACAATTTTAAAATTATCTGATTTGAAAATATATACACATTTCTAGGTGTATATTTGTGCAAACATTTTTGATAACATCAGAGCGATAACGCAACCCTCTTCCTCTAAATCCCTGTTCTGATTGAATTACTCAAACTTATCTATAATCCTACATTGAAAGATGTATACTTAGATATAAATCCAATCTAATACTTCGGACTTAATACCCAAGTTATTACCTGTTGCAGGGATTATATTTAGTTCAGAGCCAGCAAGGAAGCCTACCATGTTCCCAGAGGAACAAAATTATGTGCCTTTCAAAGAAGACTTAATAAAGTAGAGAGTCTCAAGGAAATGTTTTGCTAAACACACTAATATGAGTTCTAAAATGAACTTCCAATGTAGGTACTGCCAGCCTTTTAAGATGTAAGTAGAAAATTATAAGAGGAAAGTTTCTTGTATAATATTTGTCTGTATGTATACTTTTTTATATTATAACCGTAAAATCAGAAAACACATTAATATTTCCCTAATACGTTAAGGCGACAAAAAATATCCAAACATTTGAAGGGACGAGCAAAGGGTCTAAATTGCTATTTAAACAAACTGCGTTACAAAATGTCAAATCTCCCATAACCTCTAAGATCAGTAAACACAAGTCGTGTCGGTACGAGCTCTTGTTCCCGGCTGCTGGCTGTATCCTAATCGATAAAATTCGGGCCGTCTCCCCCGTCGTCATGGCAACGCGCAGGCTCCCCCGCCCGCCTCACCGCTACACTACATCCCAGGGAACACCGATGTTGACTTAGACGGATAGGGTAAGAGGCTTATTAATGGTTTTATGTTACTCTATTTTCCCTAAAGAGATTTTGTTTTAAAATTGTTTTTGAATATATTTTTGAAACCAATCTTTGAATGATATATTTAGAGAGAGGAATTATGTATATTTCTTTATAATTCTGTAGATATTGTCATAAGCCACGTTGTCTGTGAAATGTGGTCCCCTGTAAATAATGGTGGTATATTTTCCGTTACGACAGCCATCTTGCCAGACCGCGTGACGCTATTTTAAATTGGGCTCGTATTGTACGTCTCAGAATAATATTAAATTTATTATAAAAATATATATCGTCGAATAGCGTTTTATATGGTGTTCTGTCTTAACTATAAAATATGTCCATCGTGTAACATACATTTGTTATATGTAATAAGTTTAGTTCGTCGATTATATAATTTGAGCAATTAATTTGAAGCAATTATTTGTTTTTGTAACGGTATTCGCATCCATTTGATCATAGATCCTTGTATCGAATTGTACACGAGTGCATAATCTGAAATAAAATTATATTGAAACCGATAACCGAAAGACAAGTTTCGTAAAATTCACTGCGACTGCATTTATAAGTTGTATTTAGATAGCCATTGCTCGACCAGTTCCCCTGAGACGTTACACAGTTTGTCCAGGACGAAGCCGGGGTACTATTGATTCCTATTTATTATTCCCTTCGCTTCTTCCAATCCATATTTTAATTTTAAATATTTTCATTTAGCTTGATAGATTTTTCCAATAAACTACATATTTTGTGTTTCATTTCGGTAATAAACATTGTACGAGACTTAGTCCATCATTAAATATGAATATGTTTACGTTCAGACAGCTTTGTGCTTTTCGTGATTGTTAAAAGGTATCCAGGGATAGTAAAATTGCAAGTAAATTCTTATTATTATTCCGTATCGCTTTAAGTCTTTTGTCTATCGCGGCAGGCAATAAAGCCAGTCGCCTGGAAGTGTGCTGCATTTATACAGGTTCCAGGCTCTTCTAACGCAAGGATTGTTTTATTTTCCGCGCCCGACGCTCCTTTGCCGACCTCTTATTACTTTGAAACTAACAAGGTTTTTAATTATTTCCTTTACCGTCACTTTCAGAGGAACAGCTTGGTGGAGTGCTGTTTACAATGAACCTTAATGTCATACAAAATATTTTTATGAAATTTACTTTTTAGAAAATTATTTTATTATGATGACAAGAGTTTTTTTCACAATAAAATATTATTTTCTTTTATTTAATTTCTAAACAAGATGTGTAGAAGTATTAATAAAATACATATACATATTTAAAGTCTTTTTCAAACACTTAAAATTAGAAAATATTGATTAATCTCAAAGAAAAAAAAATTATTAACCGAAATTACTAACAAACGTAAACAAATAACAGTATTTGGGAACGTTAATTGATGCAATTTAAAAAAAAAAAACAATAGGTAAATCGACACTACCTTCTAAAATTTCTAAATTGTTATAAACGGTTAGCCTCACGTAGCTAATGAGTGTAAACAAAAATATTATGTTAATAATAATAATAATAGGTTATTGCACTGCGAACTGGGGCGAGTGTCGTGACACGACGTCATGTCGTTAATGATTTATCGTATCGTCCCCGTCACGTCCCGTCACGTCCCCCGGAGCTAGCGGTGATGGACGCGCTTCTGGGATTAAATAGATTATATTCATCCCCCGGATGGGGTTTTCATTATAAATGTTATGAATTACAATGATACACAACGTTATACTATGATTTCTTTAACATCGATGCTCATGTAAACATTATCTTAATTTATTTTATGGCTGAAACGAAAAAAATATTGAGTGACGACAAATCCATGAACAATAATCCTCACTATCTGTACAGGCTCGTTTATATAAGCAGAAGGAGACAGTAGAGAAGAGATGTCGTGATTATCCTTGCCCTCAGCGGGCATTAATCTAAGCAGAGATTTATAGCGTCTCCAACCGTTATGTGTGCCGTAACAAAGCTATCGACCCCTTATATTTATTATCTTTTAGAACCGTCACGTTGTTTCGTCATTTTTGAGTCTTTTTATTTATTTTGTTGCTTATACGTAAATCGAATTATGATTTAAATATATGACACTGACAAAGCGCATAGGTTGCCATATAAAAAAAAAAGTTTTAGAGCAATACATACTTACGTACGTCCTTTTCCCATGTCGTATATATAAAAATGAAATAGTTATTGTGTATTTTTGATCCCAAATTACAAATGTGGAAAATATAGTATGTATATAATTCCGTGTTGCATAAATAGAAGTGACGTAAGTATATTCAATCACGTTTATGGTCTCACGAGCCGGTCGTCTTCAGACCGAGGCTCATCTGTCGCCTAATAGCGTTATTATCTCACTGGAATGGCCTAAGGATGATTTTATGTTGGATTCAACATATTTAAAATGGTTTCTTACGTAATTTACGTGATTTACTGATTAAATTAAAATAATAATAATGTACTTATACATGTAGATCCTTAAATTTAATTTTAAAAGATATTTTTGTGTTTCTTGCCAAAGTTAGCTTTCCATAATATGACGTCTTAATATATTTCTTGTCATAAAGTAGTAGTAGTATTCCAAGTAACATTGGTTTTATATCGCAGTATAGCCATGAATAGGAACTTTCATCAAAGACGAATCGCATGATATCAAAGAACTGTCACAAAGTACATGGAGATAACTTATTGCAATTTTATTGATCACATTAAAACGAATAATCGTTTAACACTCTTAATCGTTTGTAAATAAAATTTATAATATATTTGGCTCTCCTATAAAAATTTTCTTTTCATAATCGACTCAAGCTTATTTATCGCAGTTTTCAAAATAATAATTCACATCAAAGTGCCGTATGTTTAGTTCGTGTTTGGAGTACGACAACTTTATAGCCACACCATTCTTGTGAGATGAGAAAAATGAAAGGAAATTACAAACTTTCAGAGCTCACTACTAGATTTTCCTCCGGATAGAATACTTGCAACATAAATTGACAAAAACGCTAAAGCAGTGACTATAAGGATTATGTATTTTCTAAAAGGGATTTTTAAGTGTCATCTCTTTAGCGGAGGCTAGTTAAATCTTTCAATGTGTGTTTTAAACTATTACTTAA
>DVQP01000418.1:0-23455 GCA_018231745.1 Danaus eresimus
GTGATTAGATTTTAAGAAATTGTATATATTTAGTTAAATATTGAATTGGAGTGTTAGAAAGTTAATAAAATAGTGTTGGTTTATCTAAATTATGAGCATCAATATTTCGTTTGAGTACATGATAAGCTCTTATTTTTATACCATATATGAAAAATAAAAATATCCAACATAGTTGCATAAATCAAAAAGTTTATAGTATTCCTAGGTCGAATGCATACTAATGTCTAATATATATAGAAATCTCCATCGAACAGTTTAATTCTATTAAATATTAAATCAAACTTCAAGTAAATTGGGTTGTTGACTTTCAATGTTAACATTACACTGAGTAGGGGCTTTTCTAATTGACTCACATGTAATTAAAATGCTATATTAATATCCTTTTTGAAAAATATTATTACTATTAAATGTTTATAATATATGAAATATTCACTTGAATTGATAAATTCAATTAAATCTTTTTCTGATTTTAATATTTAATTCGTTTATAACTCAGACAGATATATATGTACATACAAATTATAATTAAATGCTTGTTTAAGTAGTTTTTTATGTTTCAAAGTCCCAAAGTTAATATTTTTGAATGATTACTATTTTTAGAACTTCATAAAGTAAGTAAGCTGACACTTAATTGTGAATTTCAAACTTGGAGCCATTTTGTTTCCTTAGTTTTAATATTTGCATTTCAATAGAAGCGGAAGGGATTAAGAGGAGGCTATGATTAGCAACTTCTTGATAAAACAGTTTGTTTAACTCGTTCTTTGTACAAAATATCAAAATATACAATATTATGTTGGTAGAAAAATGCAATATTGACAACAAGGATATTTACCACAGATCATTTATATTTATAATACCAACCGATTTCTCTGATTCTGGCTTGTTGTGTAATTCAATTTGCGAAAGAAGTATCGGAACAGTTGTCTTAAAATTTCCGTATAGTCATGGAGAACAGCGGGATTCGTCAAACCGCATTCAGTGGGGGTAACAATTACTCTTTTAGTCATATATAAAAACTGCCGGCCAACTGTATATTCTCCTAGAGTGTTTCCAATATGTCAGTTAGTGATCGGATTAAAGGTTAGCCAATGACTATTCCTAAAGTCACTTTTTAATTCCTGATACACCCCTTATTTTAACGGAAGGTTTGATTGTGTCGTTGTATTTTAATTTTAAGACCTTGTTAAACTTCCGTCACTCATATTCTATTCACTCTCACAAAATTGAGCATCCTAAATCTCTGAAGAATAATAATCTTTCAGAAGAATCGGTTTAGGCTGGCTGGTGTTCAAGAAGCTTGATATTCAAAATTATTTCGTTGTGAATCGTACGTCAAAAAATTTTAGTGGAACTCTAATAATTCGTAGTTTTCTTCTTCTCCCTCTTTTAGTTCGTGATGTTTTCTTATAAATTTGGCCAATGTCATGTGTCGATACTGATGTGTGTTGTACTGAACTATATAAAGAGGGATTTGTAAGTGAACAAGCTCGCAATTAAAGACTAAGAACTTTGACAGTGCTGAGATCGTTCACCAAGAGGTAAAATGTAGATGTATGTAAAATATAAAAAAACACAGACAATATATATTTAAATGGTTAGGTGATGACTAAAAGACACATAATCTACAGCTTGTATATGTTATTTTGGTTAATAAAAGAATATAGAATATAGACAAAAGGAGTATTTAAAAAAGATAGTAAGCATTTAAAGTCAATGGGGCCTCGTAGTTTTCATTTTTCCTAGTTCAATTTGTGTTATAGACGAATCGTCAATGTCAATTGACGAGTGAGGATGAAGTCTGTTACACACTATTTCAATCAAGAATACTAACGAATCCGCATCAGTATAGATATTCTGCATAACATTTTTGAATTCAAAAATAAGTTTGTTAACCCGAGTTTCATATGAGACTGTTTTATATGTGGAAGCCATTATGCAGAAAATATTCAATTTTACTTTAAAATTTTTATGAGCCTGTGTCTGTTTCTTATTCAATTATATTAATTAAAATGATTTTATTATTTTGCTCTTTTATTTTATTGTAGCTCAGAAATATGAACTTAATTTAGTGATGTTGTTTTTTATAATATCTGGAATTGATTAAAAATAGTGTTTTTCGCTGTAAAGCTAATTACTGAAGTGGATTTTTGGTTTGGTAACCTCATGTTTTTGAAAATTTTCCGTATATTAAAGTACTATTTGGAACACATATATTTTCTTTTATATTTTTTTCGAATAAAATTTTAAAACATAGCTTAAATATTGAAATTTAAATAACCTTTTTAGTCACTAAAGTAAAGACTTTTTACGAAGTCCTTATCTAAGTCTTATAGAAGTAATTTTTAAATATGAAGTCAATAAAAATTATTTTTAAGTAGTAGAACAAATTTTATGTTTCTAATCCAATCACAGGCGCGTGAAATAATGGAACCTGGGTCATTGTAGAAAACGCTTCTAACAAGCTGTCCATACTGTGATTGGTGAACTCGTCATGACATTTATGTATTTTTATCCATATATTGATTTGTTCGTTTGTGTTATATATTTGTATTATGATGTAAGTATGTAGGTACGTAATATCATAATCATTAATTATATATAAGCACTTATAGACGAGAAATAGTATACAGTATATATATATCGTACAAAGTATCTAGGAGTTTGTCTTTTAAATATACTCAAAGTTTTTGTCTGTTTGTCTTGTCAAAATATATTTTTGACGAATAACATAGCTAAAGGTATATTAATAATATGGAAACGCAAGACCCTCACTTTCCGTCTGACGCAGGTTTCCACCGGGCACGGGTGCTTCGGTGATTACTTGTGTCGAACGGCCAGGAGAGAGCCGGAAGAAGGCTGCCATGAGTGCGGCGCTGCGGTGGACTCGGCCCAGCACACTCTCGAGGTGTGCCCGAGATGGGCTGCGCAGCGCCAAGAACTTGTGGTGGCGCTCGGCGGAGTGGACTTGTCGCTTTCGAGTATCGCGGAGAAGATGCTAGAGAGTGACAGGTCGCAGTGGTTTTAGTGAGTAGGGGCCTGCCCAGGCCGAATCTCACACATCCTCTCTGGCACCTTATCAAGGCTGGGGACACGGCTCGTAAAAAGAGTTTACACTGCGTTATCAAAAAAATATATATATTTATAATATGTTGAAATACAAATACCATTTTAGGCAGATATAATTTAAAAGTTATAAATAAAGATGTATTTAGGAAACAAACGTAATATAGATGAATAATTAGTCTATAGTAAAATTACTCATTTACTCAAATGTAACAACCTTGGACTAAAGATTCACAGAGACAGGGCACGATCCATCACTTGACACGAACGTTTTACCCGTGGACGTTCATTCAACATCCTTTTTGCCCTTTACTTGAGAAACTGTCAGTTACTAGTTCACTAATTACAAAGATCATTTTGCAACAACGTATTAAGTTCAGTATATTAACTGAACATAACAAGGGTATAGTGGAAATCTAATGTGATGTTTGCCTTTTTTGGTTTTCCTTGTATAAAAAGAAAAGACAATACTTTTTCCACATCTTTCAAAAACCTTTTGTAATTATTTTTATTGATAAATAGATTCTCCCACCTTTTATTTAACAATATTTTCTAAATCAAAGGCAGTTTTAGGTGCGTTTATATGAACTTCAAATCTTCTTGAAATATATAGCAAAGTTTCTTAAAGACTGTTATAAAATCCTGGCCACACTCTGTTTACTTTTTGGCCAACACTAACTTACGTTTCAGACATATACTTTTTATTGAACTCAAAATTTATGCGATCGTTTAATTCACAGATATTTAAATGCACAAGATCATTTTATATTTGAGAGGCGTTCATAATAATTATGTTCGCTTATAATTTTACTATTAAACGAACTGACCAATTATTAAGGAATATTTTAATAAAAAAATTGCTAAATATTTATAAATATAACCGGCAGTGAAGCTGTTAAAATAAACAACAGTAATTTATTTATACTTTTTGCGTGTTCGGTCCTTTCAGTTGGAAATACATATAGTATTAGTCACAACAAGATGTTTTATTTTATATCCTTATTTAGACTAAGAACTTTCCGAGTGTAAAACGGATTTTAAGATGTAGATAATACAGGATAGCGAGAGAACACTTTTTGAATATATATGTTGTATGTTTGATATAGTTTCGATGCTTACAATATTTAGTTATGACATTGAAGACACGCTAAAGTATTATCATAGAGTAACAATAGAAACTATATTTATATAATTCCTCGAGCTTTCTAATAATTTCTGTCCAATTAATTCCACCGAGTAGGTATTCGATATAATACGTCTTCATATTTAATTTATTATTCAACATTCATTATATTTATGTATGATTATAATTTTATAAAAAAATTTAAAAGTAAATACACTTTATATTTTATTTAAATAATAAGGATAACTGATATAATGTCAGAGACTTGTCTTGGCAGACTTTTGTTGTTTTAATAAGGTACGCTTATAAATTGGTATTCATCAATATAAAATAAATTTAATAACCTTATTATGGCTGTAAGTAAATTAGGATAAGGATCTATTAATATTATAGCTCATTTTTTTAATTGATTGGAGGTTAAGTTCCTTGTGATTTTTTTTATACTACAGCTCGAAGGACTAATAGGCCGTTGTCTCAGTAATATGTGGCTACACTTGTGTATTATCAAATAACATTAGTAGATTGAAGCCCTTTAGGTAATGGAAATTGTAAACAAGATATGATTATACTACATACATAACTAAGATAAGAGAACGATAAAAGAGTTGAACTTTTTTTGTTTACTAATATATTGATTTTTAATCTTGGTTTTTAGTCAAACTTTCCTTGTTTTTATTATTTATTAACAAAAACAGGAATGTATGAAAATGCGAGCTGGATTTAATTCTTCGTTATAACAACTGTTAAACTCCATTTTTATTTTCATACAGAAAGTATGTTATTTTATTGCGATTACACGATCAAACATAACGAGTTATATCTCTTAACGTATATATTCATTATTACCATAAAGCAAAACAAAGTTAAGAATATTTTAGTTAAATTAAAATAAAAAAATTCTTTACTATTTTGTCGTAACTTATAACTCTTGTGATTTTCTTAACTAGAATATAGAAAACATACATAATTCTTCATTTTATAAACACACAGATACTCCATGAAAGCGAAATCAATGATGTAACTATGAGGCTCCTAGGGATGATTCAAGTCATACCAAGTAAATATTATTATAACATGAGGTCGTTATTTTGTTCGATTTGTCAGTTGTATCTTTACAAAACATATTATAGTATTAATATCTACCGTTGAGTTTTAGAAGATAATAAATTTACATGTGATTTAAATCTTATATAAGTATCGATCAAACCGAGTTTGGTAGTTTAATATAAATGGAATAAATTGAAGACGCTATCGCAAAGTGCAAATTGAACGAATTCGTCTCGTTGGTTTTATTTTGCTATCACTAGGAAACATAAATTATTGAAATATTTCAAATTACATTAGTAAAAACATTTGTTTTTGAAAACAGTGACCAAATTTATCACTAAATTAAAGACTATTATATAATGACTGTTATACAGTGATATATTATTATCCATGAGCAAGTATTCTGCACCTGATCACGTTATAGAGGAGTATATGAATCTACAATTTCCGGGAAATCTTAATCCAGTCGCTTTTCCAATTAAGCTATGTTAACTGCTTTAACTTGTTCTTACACGAGTCGGTTAACTGTAAATCAAATATGTTTTAAATGATATTAGTTGGAATAGCTAAACTAATTGATCGGAATGATTTTAAGTATTAAGTAAAATAATATTTTTCTTAGTTAGTAATATACATAGTTACACAAATGTAACAACCACGGAATAAGTATTGACACAGACAGCATCACCCTTTACTTGATGCCCTGATCGCGTCTAGTTAGCTCTAGCTACATACTTGTTTTATAAGCAACATATGAACTATAGGCTATCTCTTGAACAGACAACATGAGACAATACCTAAAATATTGTGAAAGTTAATTTTAAATTAACCGTTACGTGCTAAGTCAAAACTAAAATTGCCTAAATTTCATTTTCAATTTTTCGATCTATTCGGGTTTTATCGAGTGGGAAGTGGGAGCTAATTTTTATCGTTTATACTTATAAAATTAGCATTTTTGGCGGGTTATACAATATTTTATTATATTATTACGCATAAAAGTTTAATATATTTTTTATTCAATAAGAGTTTCTTTACCTTCTGTATAATACGCAATAGTAAAGTTATTAGAAAGTTGAAAAATATTTACTAAAAATTTTTTTCCATATAAAACGCATACAAAGCCCAGTAATTAAAATCGTTAACTAGTTATGATGTAAATTATGTACAGTAATGATAATGCTTCAAATAAAAGAATCTCTGTTAAAAATTCTGTGAACATAAATCGGATATAGAAAATATCTCAATAAATCGTAAATATTCTTAATATCCGTCTAAATTTTATGACATTACTTCTACGTGACTGGTAAGGAATTCCACTGAGCATTTTAAAATGATATAGTGCATAAAAATCATTTAATACTTTTCGATTTTCATGGAAACTGATATTTTTATAAAATTCAGGAAATATAATAGGTTATATGTTCAAAAATAGTTATAATGTAGCTTCATTGGATATTTTATCCTCATTATTATGTTGGATGTATAATATACCAAAGATTTTTTTCTACACTTCTGACTACAAGAGGTTAGTATACGTAGAGCTTAGTATACGTCAAACAATATTTGTTATGTATTCACTAAAATACGTATTTCTACAATACCTATATAACCACTTACAAAAATATAATAACAAATTGAATTGAACTAAATATAAAAGAATAGAAACAATAGAAGGTGTACTTTGTCTGTAGTAAAACTTCATTATCATCATCATCATCGCAAGAGTCTTTGCAGACTCGTCATGGTCATCACTTAACAGTGATCTGTATACATGATGACTTTCTTGGGAAGATAGTTGCAATAGTTTCCCATTGCCTTCTGCACCAGTATATATTGAGGCTCTTTAGGCCCCAAAGCTTGCTTTAGCCTCTTTCAGTCAGAGGTGTCTAAATACTCTTAGAAAGTACATATGACTCGGAAAAGATCACATTGGTACTTGCCAGGTTTCAAACCCTAGTCTTCACGTATGAGAGTAAAAGTCAATTTTATTAAATAGGATTTTTTTTTCCTTTTAGTATTGTTCGGTCAATATATTTTTTTGTAATATTTATTTTAAATTTGAAATATTATCAATATATATTTTTTTTATATAAAGTTTCTTATTTTTCTTTTTACATTGTGTTCACTCAACATCCAATGAAATATCTTCATTATTACCTGCTTATTTTAGTCTGCTTGCTTTCATACCTCGATATAGCAAAATTGTGTTCTGAAAACACTTTAAAAATTTTTGTTTGCAAATGTTTTTACTTTATTTTTTTACTTTTATCAACTATATTTTTAATGGAACCTTACAGACTTTATATACAGACTTTGACGCTTTTCATTCTCAATATAATTAATGAGTGATGGATAAAGTCTCATGTACTTAAAGGTCTCGGATATTTAATTGAAGAACGCTAATGAGTCTTCATCCGTCTGGAAAATTCTCAATCACATATTTCTATTCCAATATAAGGTAAATTAAGACGAGGAAAGCGATCAATATTTACTGTGAAGAAGCTCTGTGTCTGCGTTTATTACATTAGAGTTTCATAATTTTTCGAAGCAGAGCTCAAATAATTAAATAGATTTCGCTAATATTTTTACGACACTGTGTCTTAGTAAAGCCAAATAAATGTCTCAATAAAGCCAAACAAATACAATAGCTTTAAAATGGCTTTAAGTTGTATTTAACCTTTAGAAATCTGTTGTCAAGTAAAACTGATCTAAATAAAGCCTGTTATTATCGTTATAACATATATAAGCAATATACGGCGAATTTGTATGTCGTTAAAGAATAATATTTTTTTCGCCATAAGACTGCAAAAAAGATTATTTTCTAATTTTAAAATCTGTCTCAAACGAAAACATAAATTGAACATTTAAGAATTTTAAATGTTCGATCCCAGTTAAACCAAACAAAAGGTTGTATTAAGAAGATTAAAATTGTTGATATCAATACTTGGTTGTGTGCATGAGGAACGAAGGCTGGTTTCGAGGAAAATCTACAAGGGAAGGATGGACGACGGGTTGTACTTGAGATATAATATTGTGCTATTTCTACGTAGTCTTCAAAGTGTATCTTATAAAAAACCGAGAAGTCGTGAACTACGAGAGTGAAACAAAACGGTCTACATTGTTATCTCACTAAATTATTTTAGCAACTTTTTTATACAATAGATTTAAATCTTGAAATAAAGGTAAATTTTTGCGAAAAAAAAAACAGCCCTGATATTTTTAAATTTTAATATTGCAATCAAAATTCACTAAATTTCAGTCACTAATGCTCTAGTCTTATTTTAAGTCTCCTTATTTGATGGTGGTTAACAAAAGTTCCTATACATTTAAGAAAGTTTTCCGTCTCCGATTTGATCACAGGTACGAGTAATGTACGACTTCCGGGAAAACGCGTTTTAGTCGCCGTACTTAGCCGGGTCGGTGAACTTGCCATGACATATATTTAAACTGATTTATTGATCGAATTCATTCTTTATTATTTATTTCAAATGTACGTTAAGTATGTAATTAGGGAAAAACACATTCCTTTACCTATATATATATGAAAGGAAGGATATTTACGAGCTGTCTTGAGAAACGGATGGACTATTTCGTCTATATTTTCTTATTAAATAATAGATTAACTTGATAAAAAACATATCGAAAAACAAATATTATTTATGAAATAATAAATTGTTATTCCTAAATAAACTTTACAAAAAATGTATCATAGATAAAGAGGTCTGTTAAAAATTTGTTGTTTATACGAATGTAACAACTTTTGGGATGACGATGATTTGGACGGGCCATTATCCATCACTTGACGCGAGGTATCCACCCCTGGGTGTTCGTTTGCCACCCTTCTTTCTCTTTGCTCGATAGACTGTCAGTTTCAAATTAATTAATTATACATATCTTTTCGCAAGATGCTATAAAATAGTATCTGTGTATCTGCCGGACAAAATATTGAGTGCAATAATATATGCAATAAACCATTTTGTGATGTCTCTCGAATTCAAAGACTTAAACCGCAATTATCATTTATAAATGTGTGATAAATAACATTACATTTTATCATAAATATGTTTATAACAATATTTAATTTGTTAACATTTTTTTAAATTCAATTTTAGCTCACTTTGTTTCTACCAGTAACAAAATCTCTTACAGGGCACACATTTTATGGTCCATCATAAAAATCCCCACAATAGTCCTCATACGTTTTAGCCGGCAGTAACTTAAGTTTTAGTACCTATATTACAAAAAAAATCTCAAGACTTATGTATCAAACTAATTGACAATAATGTCAATACGTGACTTTTTGTTAGGTATATGTTATCGCTAATAAAGATTTCAGAAAAGTTTTTTTATACAAAAGTAATGTAATTATTTCATAATCTTTTTATAAATTTAAATATTCGTAACATTTTTGTTCGTTTGATATTATATCTATATTATTCAAATGACCAATATAACTTAACCTTTATGTATATAACAAGAAAGGACAAGATTGTACTTAAAGATAAAGAACGATATTATTTATATCCTGTATTTGAATCGTTCCATTTCGGAAAAACTAAATGTTATTTGTGAAATGTATGACGTTTTTATTGTAACCGTGTTTTGAAAATTATTTATCTCTGACTTTATTTCATACTCTAATATATTTAAAAGTACACAACATAGATGTATAGCTCTGTCGCAACAACTCGGTGACGAACCTTGTTAATATCATTATATTCTATCCGTTGATTTATTGTTTCTTTTAATTATTGTAATATATATATATTACAATGAATCCTCATAATATTTAAAATAATAAATCTTGTTTTTGTTCATTTCTTTAAAAGTGTTTTATTAACACGTGCTCATTAATTGGTGCTTACAAATATCTCATTTTGTAATGAGCATTTCAAATATCATAATCTCTCTTAACAATTGTTTATTAATATTTTATTCTTTATTGGATGTTTATTATTCGGACTATTAGTAGTATTAAGTTTATTTTTTCTACAAGTCGTTAAAAGCAGATTATATAAGACTGTCTTTTAAGATAGGCGTTTGTTGTACACTCAAACTACAGTTATTACACTAAAAAATATAGTCATATATTGAAAAAAATTTAAGGCTTAATCTAATATTTTATAATTATTAATGAAAGTTCATTTATCTGTGTATAACGAATAAGTTGCCTGGGTATAGATATCTTTGATACAATGAGAGTTGTTGATTGTTGTCTCTTAGGAGACGGAAATTGAGATAAAACAAGGAGGGCAGAACGATGAAAGGGACCGTGACAGTTGGACGGATGGTAATTTTAGGGTTTCCGACACGTTCAATTAGTGACAAAGTATATTGGCCATGTAAGAAATTTTCCTTAATATTTCAATAAAAATAAACAATATTATATAGCTTTTTTATAAGATTAAACAAGATTTTATATTTTATTCAACATTTTATACGATACATTTATTTCTAGAACATAAAAATTTATATGGATGGCAATTTGACTTTAAGTTTTAACTTTAGATATTTAAAGTGCTAGTTGTAAATATCCTTTCAGGAATATAAAACAAATATATTTGTTTAACGACAGACCAAGCAAATAATTTAGTCTTTGTTATTAGATTAATTATTTTGGTATAAAATAAAAATATATATTGATATTAGTTAATAAATATTAAATTTGTTACACGTAGATATTTTGATGATAGAGTGAAAACAGTAGCCGCTGAAATTTATTTAAAATCTCGACTTACTGTTTCTAATATCTGTATTTATACAAATATAATAACTTTTGTACAATTGTATTACTTTATATATTTTTAACTTGATTGAATTAATGATAAACACTAAATGTGTTATTAATTCATTAAAAAAGCAACGAAAGGAAATGAGAGTTGAATTAAATTTTCCGATGTATACCATGGGCAAGTGTAAAATGATCAACAATGTTTTTTTAAGGTTTAACGTGATTGGACGAATTAAAATTTTAATTATCCAATTTATATTTTCGTACGGAAAACAATTGTTTTATAATTATTTTATTTTATATATCTTGTTGGTTTTCTTAATTTAAAATTGGACAGACATCACCGGAGACATAACAAAAGGATTCATGCTGAAGACTCCGTGTAACAAACGCCTGGTCATGTTGTCTCCTAATACCACAAAAGAAATGTATTTTCATTGCTTGCATTCCCAAAATTCCTTCAACCATGAAGATAGATTATACTATTTAGTTTTGTAATTTTTTGTTATATGTCTGTTTCAGTTTCGAAGGTTTCCTGAAATTTGCTTGCTATGAACCGCAGCCTATATAACTGCTCTTATACAATAAAAAAATTGTTTAAAATCCTAGTCACTAAATTTGTGCCTTAAAATTACAAGAACATCATGTACTATTTAAATTAATATTATAATAACTTGTAAAGGCGGAATTCACAGAGTTTAGCATTGGCAGTGTCATTGGTGTTGATACTATTTTTTTAAAAACCTAATAATTAAATTGAAAAATAAATTTACTCTATTTCTTTTTATTATTGAATTTTTACAGATAATATATTTCATTGTCAATAATCTTATTTTAGTAGCTTGATTTAGTTTGCTTGTTAGTACTCTAGAATAATCCGGATAAGCTCTCATAAAGTGTAAATTGAAAGTTAGCTGGTATCGCGTAAAGTAAAGATAAAACTTTGACCAATATAGTATATCCTACTATAACTTATTTAATAATATATTGGAAATTTCATTCAATTCAAAAACCAGCTCATTATTTTTACGTAACTCTTAAAGAGTATCATTTGAATGTTTTCTTTATTTAAATAAAGACGAGTATATGTATATGTAAAATAAGGACAAATTTTTCCTCGTCTATTATTTTAATAAAATCTTTTGTCAAAGTTAGGTGCACGTGACATAAACACATTAATCATCTTTGTTCAGGGATTGCGATACTTTTCGGAAAAATCTAAAATAACCATCGGAGCTCTATGAACACCATGAGTTTCGAAGAGATATATCCTAGGGAAACCCCATGATGAAGGCGCTACGTCACTCCCAAAACGAAAATGCCCAAGACATGGAATCAAGACTTCAAATCCATAAACAATTTATGAACGGACCACAAAGTAACAAACTAAGTTTAGGATCAAGTAAAAAGGCTCCAAACGGATACGGATATATTACAGTCTTTTTTCGGTAAGATGAGTATGCTAAAGGATATAGATCATAGTTAGTTAGACATAGGAGATTTTTCCATCCCATCAGCACTAAAAAAGCGCACCTTTATACATAATTGGTTGACTGCACTGCGAAAATTTTATCTCAACGCGTTCCAAATGAGGCTCCCAGATTTGAGTAAGTTAGAATGATGGAGTTCCAAAAAAACTTGCTTTATCTGCGGAAGGGCAGTCGAAACTGATAAACATTTGCTGATGGGATGGAAGATACTTCTGTTTAAATGTCTTTTGCAGCTAGAGCGCCCAAAGAGATAGCCAGAAATAAACCTGAAGGTTCCGTGAGAAAAGGTGATAAGGCTATAAAATCAAACGTTAATCCTTACTCTTTCCTTAAAGCAGCTCCGGATTTAACTATAATAATAAATACTAATGAGAAATAATATAAAAAGTCAGAGGATATTTGAGCGTCCGCGTTCAAACCAATCATATTTTCCTATTCGCGAATTTTAAAGATCGTTATGCTTACTACTTAATAGTGCTTACGGTTCCTTTGAAAACCAACATCCCCAAAGACCATGCCATTAAAGTCAACAAGTATTACGAGCTCACTAACGAACTCGCTAAGAATAGGTTCGTCGTAAATTTTCACGTGATAGAAGCGGGTGCGAGAGGTATAAAGCTAAATTTAAGTGCAACCTACTAAAAGACTTAGGCCTATCGAGAACTGATATCAATTTATTTTTAGAACGTAAGTTTTTCCAAGGCACACTAGTAGGTTCGTTTTGACTTTAGTAAAGTAGGAAGAGGAGCTTGGACGGTGGACGTGAGCGTCTATCAGGCATAAAATAGGGGTCCTTTAAAAGTACACCTGGGCCACAAGCCCCTGGCACTGTTAAAACTCATCTCCTTGCAAAGTAATGAACCCGGCACCAATACAGTGAATCCTTGGAATACTGTAAAATTTCGTCCGCTATTCTGCTAGTTACATAAAAACAGATAAATAGTTTCGTATTATATAATATTATTACTGTATATTACTCAGAATATTTAAGTTGACTTTACAATGAAACTGTTTGAACTAAGTTCACTTGTCCTTATTTGATTCGCTAAAGTTATAGTGACGTACGTTTTAATCGAAATACCTTGAACTATGCCAATGTTAAAAATAAATTTTATTGTTAAAAGAAAACAAACTTGATAAAATAATGATAATATATAAATAAACAAACTATTTCAGAATCATCTTGAGTAAAATTTGATGATAACACAAATGTGAGAAAGATTAAATAAAGAACACAAATTAAGCTTTCATACAGACGAAACAATTGTTATAGTTGAAACAGAGTTATTATATATAACATTTTTTTAGATAGAAAACTTCACAGCGGCATATCGAATGATATAAAAATAAATATAACTCAATAATATACAGTTTCAATATTGTCTATTAATTATTTTATACGAAACGTAAATAAAAGTCTGTTACTATAGAGTTACCATGTTCAATTAATAAAGAAAAACATTTTGTTAATGATGATTTGTTTTTATGTAGTCTCCTGAATCAAATGAAATATCAATAACTTAATTAGAAACCACTTTTAAAAAGGAAAAAAGATAGAAATAAAATCAAGGTAGTTTATTTTGTTATGATTGCACATAAATTTTTGCAATCAAAGTATGAAAACCTAATGATTGAAGTAATGTTTAATATAATATGAAGGATGTTTTAAATAATACAAAATGTAAGAAGTAAAATTATATAACTACAATGTGAATGTTTTCTAGAAGTGTTTATAGAAATCTGAAGCGTACATTTTTATTTTAATTAAATATTCATTCAAATTCCAAGCACGTCGACTTGTTGACTTTCGATGTTACCATTACACCGAGTGGGGCCTTCCCTAATTACTGACTCACCTGTATTTAAAATGCTACCTTTTAATATCCTTTTCTGTATATTGAAGACTTATGTAATGTCCAAACATGTATAATCTTCATATGATTTAATGAAAAAGACAAGAATACTTTAATTGACAGCTTTCAATGTATTATAATTTATAAATATTAATGAGATTTTCATATAATCAATATCAAAAGCCAATCTTAATTAATTAATTGTTTTTTTATTTAAATTCTAGTATTTTCAAAATTAATTGTATATGACAAGTTACAAAAATATTGAGTAAAGTAAATTATTTGAGAATATAGCTACGTTGGAAATTGAAATTTTAACATTTTGCATCGCCGTTGGTGCAGAAAGGCTTAAAGTGGCAAAGTGATTAGTAACCTTCTGATAAATTAGGTTTGTTCGCTTGTTATTTGTTCAAACCACAATATAATCAAATTGTGTTTCGAAACAATTTTCAAGTTTAGTTTAACAAACGTTTCCAATTTGTTCTCTTTCTTTCATTTACTATATTATTATGTTTGAAAACGAGTATCTGATATATAATAATTGTCAGTTTTCACTCTAATCAACAGCGTATTAATTAAAAAAAAAACTATTTTTAAGGTCAATACAGAAAAACAAATAAAAATGTCTTTGGTATATTAAAATGGAATAAATGTTGTAACATTTTGATTCACAGAATATCATTTCCTTATTTAATAATGGTTTAGTTTTATGATCGATAATTTCTTTCAATGTTTTTCAAATCCTTAAGACTTTATTTAACTGTGTTAATTTGGTAATGTATAAGAATAAATTGAATATAAACGAAAAGCATAGTAAAGTGTAATGAAATTGAGATCGTATCGCGTTCTCGTTTTCCCGAGTGTAAATTGTGTTATAGACGGATTGTCAATGTAATGGATGAGTGATGGATGAAGTCTGGTACACACTATTTCAATCAAAAAAGCTAACGAGTCTGCATCCGTCTGGAAAATTCTCAATCGCATATTTGTATCCAAATGTAAGATAAATAAGGCCGTGTTAAACGATCAAAGCTTTATATCAAGAAGCCATAATGTGGGAAATATATAAATATACCTTAACATTTTTTGGAGCAAGTGACTATTTTTTGTCCAAAATCCTAGATTAAATTTGAAAAACGTTTGTCAATAAACGGAACTAGTTTCGAATTTTGTTTTTTAGTTAACGTGTTCCTATGTTGTTTTTAACCTTTTTTTTACATAAAAAAATATTTTATGCTTTTTCGTGTAATTATAAAATAGGAATGTCCTACAGGATAGATAGCTGTTTCGAGAGGGGTAGACCTTTCTTACGTGAATTTATTATGAGAAAAGTTGAGCTCAGGAATCTGAAATGGACAAAAATGAGCGTGTTAAGCTTATTAGAGAAAGAAAACAACACGATGTCCTTAAGTCTAGACTATCTGGGAAGTCTAGCTCCATAACCGAATAAATCAAAATCCGCTGACGTTGAAGTTACTCGTTCCTTTGTCGCACACATAATAAATGCTAATTTTCGACTTATATGGTTTTCTCTTAGTTGTCATTACCAGAACTAGAGCGAATTGAAATGGAAACAAACGAGGCGTACCAGCTTTGAATTAAAAAAAAAGAGTAATTAAAATCGCTTCATCCAGTTGAAAGTTGTTAGGTAACAACCATAAAAAAAAACAAACGAATTAATAACCTTCTCCTTTTTCAAAGTGAGTTGAAAAGAGATTAAGTATCATTTGTATTAACAGAATAATATAGTTTCATTTGAGGCTTACAAGATTGTTAGTAATCTCTTTTTTTTATATTTCATTAATGAACTGTTAAAATGAATGCCTTTGATTTCTATATATGTATTATGTATATTTTGGTATTGGTATGCTTTAATAAATGTTTTATCACTGTTACTATCTTTTTTGACTTAAAACATATATGATAAAAAGGTCTCCACCAATCAAAGGTTTCTTTTGTATTATTTCGCCCAATGAAATGATATACTACAACACGAACAGGCCATGGATATAATCGATTTACATAATTATTTAATATGACCAACTTAGTTCCTAATTTTCTGAGTACACAAGCTTCTTATATTTAAAAAAAACGTAGATAAGAGCTGACATAAAAATAATTTGAAGTTAACAATCTATTATAACAATTTTGAAATTGTTGCAGCATAGGAAAAAGATTGTTTTCATAAAAATAAGTACAGAAAATTTACCCTTCGAGAATCGTATTTTATAGATCATACATATATTCTTTCCTTCATTTTTATTTTTAGAAGTTGTGAGCAGGAAAGTAAAACCAATTAATCTGCTATATCGGTTTGTTAAAAATGTAGGAAGTTTTTATTCCATTGAGAGTATGTAATATTTAAAGTATTTAACTACCAGCTAAAATCCTCTTTGTGCAGTATTGGAACAATTATGGGCGAGCGTTTAAAAATACTCAAAGCAATACACTTCCGAAACTACTGTTCATAATGTTTTTTGTGTGTATTGAAATGTATCTTATGTGAAGAATAACCCAGTTATTTAAGTGGGTTGAACTCGCTACACATATGTTCGCTTTGTAGCGAACGATAAGTCAGCTTTTGAGACCGTAATGACGATGATGAATAATATTCACCGAAAATACCTTTACAAAATTAAAAACAAAAACAAAATTTAAAGTTTTGCAATGACTTTTTGAATGCTAAATTTTTTACATAATTTTATGTTTATAAAGTATTTCACTTAGAATGTAGGTATTGCTTAGTCTTTGTACAACATTTTGTTACATTTAAATATTTTTTAAGTGTTTATTTGTAGTTACTTGAATAAAAGAGGTATGAAATATAATTTATATACTCTGTAAACTCATTGATCATTCATGTAAAGAATATAAATCGAAATTTAATTACCGTCATTCTCAAATGAGCATACTCACATAATTTACGAAGTCTTTAGTTTTTCATTCCGCAACCTACACGTGTAACAGCTGTAATGTGCAGAGATTTATGAATGGAAAACTGTCTGTATACGCTCCTTATTTAGCGTAACGATGCCAACTTAGACCAGGCTTACTGTAGTATTAGTGTAATAGGTCGTGACAAAAGTCACTAGGTGATTATTTCTTATTTGACGTGAGTTATAAATTTAGTATATTTCAATCAAAGTGTCTAATGACTCCTAATCTAACTGGAAAATTCCCGAACCCACATTTGTAACCATAATTCTGGATAAATTAGGCTGAATAAAGCGATCAATATGCGATAAAGTTACGTGGGAAATTTCTAATATCTTACCTATACATTTTGGGTTTATTATTTTTGTCTTGTAATTTAAAATAACTTAATGTAGGCGTATATTTATGTGTTATGCTCAGTTAGCTGAAATGATTCAACCTTACGGGTATTACAGTATATATGTATATATATTTTTTATCGACTGTAAGGAACATCCGAATGTACAATTTTAAATTACATATTTTTAAAAAGTTTCTTTTAAAGAACAGTTTATGTTAGTATTAATAAAAATAAGAGTTAAGATACAATCGGTGAAGTAAGGAAATTGAAATTCTACGTCTATTTGTCACTGAAAGTCTATAAATTCTTACTCATTCACATTACGTTATCTTTTTTTACTTCATTAATTGGTAATATAATGTAAATAATAAATAAATTATTTTGTAAAAAAGTGATAACTGCGAAAGTTGTTTTATTTGACGGACATTAAGAGTTAGTAAACAACCATCTTGATTTTTTATTATAAATTTTTAAGGAAATTAGGAAAATATGTGGGTTAGGAAAATAATTACAAATTAGACGATTACAGTATATACTTTTCTACCAAATGGTACCTTCTATTACTTTATGATTCCTCCATACATCGGATATATCTTGCTCTGATTTAAAACAAAACTGTTAAATATACTTGAATTTAGAATGAATTTATTGCAAGCTATTTAAACAAAAGTAATAAATACATGTTATACATTCAGATAGTTAGCATTAAGACGTAAACAGACAAATTGACAGATATTAAATTAAAAAATACTAGCTGGAAATCTCGAAGGTAAGACTAAAATGTAAAAAAGGTACTTATGAAAGTAAAGTAATAGTTGTAGTTCTTTTGTAACGCAGGCTTCAGTACCATCGATAACAAAATTTTTAAAATGCACCACTTGAAAGGGAACTGTGAATTCATCCGTATCTTTTATCGTATGAAATACCTTAAAAAATAACCTTAATTTATATGAATAAATTAATCATGAATATTTTTAAATAATTGATTGAATAATATACAGTTTCAATATTTATCTATAAATTGTTTTATACGAAACGTAAATAAAAGTCTGTTACTATAGAGTTACCATGTTCAATTAATAAAGAAAAACATTTTGTTAATGATGATTTGTTTTTATGTAGTCTCCTGAATCAAATGAAATATCAATAACTTAATTAGAAACCACTTTTAAAAAGGAAAAAAGATAGAAATAAAATCAAGGTAGTTTATTTTGTTATGATTGCACATAAATTTTTGCAATCAAAGTATGAAAACCTAATGATTGAAGTAATGTTTAATATAATATGAAGGATGTTTTAAATAATACAAAATGTAAGAAGTAAAATTATATAACTACAATGTGAATGTTTTCTAGAAGTGTTTATAGAAATCTGAAGCGTACATTTTTATTTTAATTAAATATTCATTCAAATTCCAAGCACGTCGACTTGTTGACTTTCGATGTTACCATTACACCGAGTGGGGCCTTCCCTAATTACTGACTCACCTGTATTTAAAATGCTACCTTTTAATATCCTTTTCTGTATATTGAAGACTTATGTAATGTCCAAACATGTATAATCTTCATATGATTTAATGAAAAAGACAAGAATACTTTAATTGACAGCTTTCAATGTATTATAATTTATAAATATTAATGAGATTTTCATATAATCAATATCAAAAGCCAATCTTAATTAATTAATTGTTTTTTTATTTAAATTCTAGTATTTTCAAAATTAATTGTATATGACAAGTTACAAAAATATTGAGTAAAGTAAATTATTTGAGAATATAGCTACGTTGGAAATTGAAATTTTAACATTTTGCATCGCCGTTGGTGCAGAAAGGCTTAAAGTGGCAAAGTGATTAGTAACCTTCTGATAAATTAGGTTTGTTCGCTTGTTATTTGTTCAAACCACAATATAATCAAATTGTGTTTCGAAACAATTTTCAAGTTTAGTTTAACAAACGTTTCCAATTTGTTCTCTTTCTTTCATTTACTATATTATTATGTTTGAAAACGAGTATCTGATATATAATAATTGTCAGTTTTCACTCTAATCAACAGCGTATTAATTAAAAAAAAAACTATTTTTAAGGTCAATACAGAAAAACAAATAAAAATGTCTTTGGTATATTAAAATGGAATAAATGTTGTAACATTTTGATTCACAGAATATCATTTCCTTATTTAATAATGGTTTAGTTTTATGATCGATAATTTCTTTCAATGTTTTTCAAATCCTTAAGACTTTATTTAACTGTGTTAATTTGGTAATGTATAAGAATAAATTGAATATAAACGAAAAGCATAGTAAAGTGTAATGAAATTGAGATCGTATCGCGTTCTCGTTTTCCCGAGTGTAAATTGTGTTATAGACGGATTGTCAATGTAATGGATGAGTGATGGATGAAGTCTGGTACACACTATTTCAATCAAAAAAGCTAACGAGTCTGCATCCGTCTGGAAAATTCTCAATCGCATATTTGTATCCAAATGTAAGATAAATAAGGCCGTGTTAAACGATCAAAGCTTTATATCAAGAAGCCATAATGTGGGAAATATATAAATATACCTTAACATTTTTTGGAGCAAGTGACTATTTTTTGTCCAAAATCCTAGATTAAATTTGAAAAACGTTTGTCAATAAACGGAACTAGTTTCGAATTTTGTTTTTTAGTTAACGTGTTCCTATGTTGTTTTTAACCTTTTTTTTACATAAAAAAATATTTTATGCTTTTTCGTGTAATTATAAAATAGGAATGTCCTACAGGATAGATAGCTGTTTCGAGAGGGGTAGACCTTTCTTACGTGAATTTATTATGAGAAAAGTTGAGCTCAGGAATCTGAAATGGACAAAAATGAGCGTGTTAAGCTTATTAGAGAAAGAAAACAACACGATGTCCTTAAGTCTAGACTATCTGGGAAGTCTAGCTCCATAACCGAATAAATCAAAATCCGCTGACGTTGAAGTTACTCGTTCCTTTGTCGCACACATAATAAATGCTAATTTTCGACTTATATGGTTTTCTCTTAGTTGTCATTACCAGAACTAGAGCGAATTGAAATGGAAACAAACGAGGCGTACCAGCTTTGAATTAAAAAAAAAGAGTAATTAAAATCGCTTCATCCAGTTGAAAGTTGTTAGGTAACAACCATAAAAAAAAACAAACGAATTAATAACCTTCTCCTTTTTCAAAGTGAGTTGAAAAGAGATTAAGTATCATTTGTATTAACAGAATAATATAGTTTCATTTGAGGCTTACAAGATTGTTAGTAATCTCTTTTTTTTATATTTCATTAATGAACTGTTAAAATGAATGCCTTTGATTTCTATATATGTATTATGTATATTTTGGTATTGGTATGCTTTAATAAATGTTTTATCACTGTTACTATCTTTTTTGACTTAAAACATATATGATAAAAAGGTCTCCACCAATCAAAGGTTTCTTTTGTATTATTTCGCCCAATGAAATGATATACTACAACACGAACAGGCCATGGATATAATCGATTTACATAATTATTTAATATGACCAACTTAGTTCCTAATTTTCTGAGTACACAAGCTTCTTATATTTAAAAAAAACGTAGATAAGAGCTGACATAAAAATAATTTGAAGTTAACAATCTATTATAACAATTTTGAAATTGTTGCAGCATAGGAAAAAGATTGTTTTCATAAAAATAAGTACAGAAAATTTACCCTTCGAGAATCGTATTTTATAGATCATACATATATTCTTTCCTTCATTTTTATTTTTAGAAGTTGTGAGCAGGAAAGTAAAACCAATTAATCTGCTATATCGGTTTGTTAAAAATGTAGGAAGTTTTTATTCCATTGAGAGTATGTAATATTTAAAGTATTTAACTACCAGCTAAAATCCTCTTTGTGCAGTATTGGAACAATTATGGGCGAGCGTTTAAAAATACTCAAAGCAATACACTTCCGAAACTACTGTTCATAATGTTTTTTGTGTGTATTGAAATGTATCTTATGTGAAGAATAACCCAGTTATTTAAGTGGGTTGAACTCGCTACACATATGTTCGCTTTGTAGCGAACGATAAGTCAGCTTTTGAGACCGTAATGACGATGATGAATAATATTCACCGAAAATACCTTTACAAAATTAAAAACAAAAACAAAATTTAAAGTTTTGCAATGACTTTTTGAATGCTAAATTTTTTACATAATTTTATGTTTATAAAGTATTTCACTTAGAATGTAGGTATTGCTTAGTCTTTGTACAACATTTTGTTACATTTAAATATTTTTTAAGTGTTTATTTGTAGTTACTTGAATAAAAGAGGTATGAAATATAATTTATATACTCTGTAAACTCATTGATCATTCATGTAAAGAATATAAATCGAAATTTAATTACCGTCATTCTCAAATGAGCATACTCACATAATTTACGAAGTCTTTAGTTTTTCATTCCGCAACCTACACGTGTAACAGCTGTAATGTGCAGAGATTTATGAATGGAAAACTGTCTGTATACGCTCCTTATTTAGCGTAACGATGCCAACTTAGACCAGGCTTACTGTAGTATTAGTGTAATAGGTCGTGACAAAAGTCACTAGGTGATTATTTCTTATTTGACGTGAGTTATAAATTTAGTATATTTCAATCAAAGTGTCTAATGACTCCTAATCTAACTGGAAAATTCCCGAACCCACATTTGTAACCATAATTCTGGATAAATTAGGCTGAATAAAGCGATCAATATGCGATAAAGTTACGTGGGAAATTTCTAATATCTTACCTATACATTTTGGGTTTATTATTTTTGTCTTGTAATTTAAAATAACTTAATGTAGGCGTATATTTATGTGTTATGCTCAGTTAGCTGAAATGATTCAACCTTACGGGTATTACAGTATATATGTATATATATTTTTTATCGACTGTAAGGAACATCCGAATGTACAATTTTAAATTACATATTTTTAAAAAGTTTCTTTTAAAGAACAGTTTATGTTAGTATTAATAAAAATAAGAGTTAAGATACAATCGGTGAAGTAAGGAAATTGAAATTCTACGTCTATTTGTCACTGAAAGTCTATAAATTCTTACTCATTCACATTACGTTATCTTTTTTTACTTCATTAATTGGTAATATAATGTAAATAATAAATAAATTATTTTGTAAAAAAGTGATAACTGCGAAAGTTGTTTTATTTGACGGACATTAAGAGTTAGTAAACAACCATCTTGATTTTTTATTATAAATTTTTAAGGAAATTAGGAAAATATGTGGGTTAGGAAAATAATTACAAATTAGACGATTACAGTATATACTTTTCTACCAAATGGTACCTTCTATTACTTTATGATTCCTCCATACATCGGATATATCTTGCTCTGATTTAAAACAAAACTGTTAAATATACTTGAATTTAGAATGAATTTATTGCAAGCTATTTAAACAAAAGTAATAAATACATGTTATACATTCAGATAGTTAGCATTAAGACGTAAACAGACAAATTGACAGATATTAAATTAAAAAATACTAGCTGGAAATCTCGAAGGTAAGACTAAAATGTAAAAAAGGTACTTATGAAAGTAAAGTAATAGTTGTAGTTCTTTTGTAACGCAGGCTTCAGTACCATCGATAACAAAATTTTTAAAATGCACCACTTGAAAGGGAACTGTGAATTCATCCGTATCTTTTATCGTATGAAATACCTTAAAAAATAACCTTAATTTATATGAATAAATTAATCATGAATATTTTTAAATAATTGATACCATTCATTATATAAAGTAACTATGAACTTGAGAGTGTCCATTTTAATACGACATACAAATCTTATGATATCTGAAATCAACGTAAAGTCACAGGCCATGTAACACTGTTAACATTGTGTTTATTTAT
>DVQP01000419.1:0-23453 GCA_018231745.1 Danaus eresimus
AAAACTAATATATTTCGGATTTACTACGCTATTTTTTATTACTTTAAAACTACATTATCCCGACGTTTCAGCAACCGTGATCACGGGCAGAAAGATCACATCTCGTCTAAATTTCTCATTACTTGAATTAAAGTGTGACTCTAAAGTATATATGTCGTCATTAAACTTTAAACAGTTTGCTATTTTTCAACATGGGATTAAAATTTTTATTAAATTAAATCTAAATTTGACTATAATTAAATCAGTGATTATGAATTGACAAAATATATTCTGCAAAATCATTTAGTTTTAAATCATTATTGTTACAAAAAAAATTATTACAACTTATATGGAAAATACAATGATGTGGGATAAGAAAGGTACTAAATACATCAAGTTTATGAAGAAGTGAAAAGTACTCAGTACCTGTTCTGCCGGTGTAGACTGTAGACTGTAGAATGTAGACTGTAGACTGTAGATTAAATGAAATAAAAAATTCAAATGGTAATTGAATTAGAAATTCTCCCTAAAATATATTTAAAAAAAATACCGTCGATGGAGCTGTGTGCATATTTATATTGTATACAATACATTTCATACAAGCTGACAGTCAGCTTGCCTCTGGCCATTTATGCAACGGAGTAACATGTATCCAATTAAACTAATATTGTAAAAATGTTGATCCATATATAGAAAATGTAAATATACGTAAGTATAGCATGTAATGTTTATGTAATAAAACTTCGTTTTTTCCTATTAATATATATCATTTTAACAACTTAATTAATAAATTTATCTTTTTTACCATAAAGCATATTGAAATGAATATATTTTTTTGTTATCATTTAAACATATTTATTTTATAAGCATAAAGAAAGTTGAAGAGAGTGTACCACAAAAAAAAAATCATGAGGGTGGCCTTTAGTATCGAGTCAGGGTTCATTATTTTTGGACTAAATCCAGTCAGAAACGTTACACTACTAGCTTTTCACGCGTTAAATTATCGATAGTTAAAAAATAATTTGTTTTGTTTTAAAACAAAAAAAAAAACACCATCAATGTCCATATAAAAATGATTAAGTACACGAGTCTCAAAGAACTTCCCTATTTATTGTATTTTGTAGCTCTTGTAGTTTCTTAGGATACCCCTCACAAACATGTTTCGTTAAAAGCAATTTCCTGTCAAATTGATCTTCATGCATATTGAATACAATCTCTGAGTCCACGTTATAGATGTAACAAAAAAGAATAAGTCTTTTCTCATTTAAGATTTCTTGTGGAACGTTTATTGATTTATTATTTCACGAACCTAACGCTTATATTATAGTTATTTAATGTACTGTTTTTAATGTGTATTTTAAATTATATATTGCAAGTAGAAAATATTTATTAAAACATTATTTTACTGTTTTAGCTTCTGGCATTGGCTCCATTACCGAAATACTGTCAGTTACTGCAATGTAGCTATGAAACTGGTTGAGAACTGCCCGCTTGACGTAATGAAAACTGCCGTCAAAATATCTGAATTTATTATTTCAATAGCCTTAGTTACAATCGCCTTGTTACAATCGTAAATATCTACAGTTGTTTGAGAGATAAGATTTTACCAAAATTGTATAGAATTGAAAGAACTATAAGAACTTTTAAATAAAAGATTTTTATTCTATTGATTTGTTAAAAAAAGTTGTGTACAAAATAACATTTGGTTTTAATATACAAACGAATAGTTAATAGTTTTCTAACTATTGATATTCATAACTTATCAAATATATACAGTATGTAATGCGGTTTTTACAAAATTCAAGGTAGTTTCGAAAAAAAAATCACATGAAAGGTAAATAATTTTAACAGAGCATTTATATTCTCTTTACGTTATAATACTTTTATTACACTAATAATCTAACATTTAATTTAATGAGATTCTTAAAATTTGTGTTATGATTATCTGAATAGAAAACAACGATGTTATCACTTAAAGATTTATACTGTTATTACTACGAAGCTATTTTAATGTAATATAATAATAAAAACGCAATAAATATAATTCACATTGAAAACATTATAACAACAAATAGTGGTGCTAACACGCGATCCAACAAAGTTAAGAGAACATTAAGATGTAAATGTTATAATGACAACTAAAAAATAATAAATCTTACACTATTCTAGTTTTATTACTCAATAACTTTATCCAAAATAGTCAATGCTGTAAAAAATATCTTCTCATATTGAATAATATCAAACTGCACTCTGATCCTATATAAAGGTATTGCAAAGGCAATCACCAACTTTAGTTTAACCGTTTATATGAGCCAGGCAACGCGGCCGGCTTTTTCACGCTCGTTTTCGGGTGCTGCTGCAATCGGGGCGGACGCGATAGTAGAAGCGGGTAGGGGGGCCTCACTGACACGTCGTCTAGCTAGAGGGCCCGCAGGCTCGCGTCATGCACTGCAATCAATTCTTGCGCACACAAGAGCACTCAGTAGAGTGGCAACAGCGAGCGCTATTTGCACGCATGCGATTACAACGAGATCCCGAGATGATGGTCTTGAGTCTTCATCTTGATCTTGTCTATTAAATATAATATTAAAGATTATTAAGTTCTGCATATTATAATTTAGGAAAGAAAATACAAAAGTTTCGTAATGTGCTAAGTACAAACACCAAATGTATAAATAATAACATGTAAGTAATTATGCTTGAATGTGTTTGTAACCAAAACGGGTATATTGCAATTTTGGAAAAATAAAGTCAGCAGTTTGGCAAATAGATTTTATGAAGCAAACTATTTGATTCAATTTACTACTTACCCGTGGTTGAATCCGGGAGGATCTAATATAGTTCTAAAGCATTGTACCACCAAAGCTACTAGAAGGCACCCCGTTGCTGCCCATAGTAGCGCTGCCACCGCACCTGCACCTGTTCCGCTTGTGACACCCCAACCGCGAGACGTGTGTATGGAAACAGCTGTTTAAAAAACTATTACTTTAAAAGCTATCTTATCTTCAGGTCTTTTTATCAAACCTTAATATCAAACCACCTATGTAGAATTGTTAGAAATTGAGTAAGCTCAACATTCTTTTCAGATCTATAATGCTTATAATTCTGTCAGTTGGGAATAAAATCTCTTAATTCATAATAATTCTACTGAGAATGATATCATATATAAGGCAAAAATGCACATGTATTATATTCGATTCTTTGTGGACGAAGCAATATGAAATCAAAAAAAAATTGTTTATTTTTATTTTCAAATAATTCATATTTATCTTAGTAAAGAATTCGGGCTGGAAAGAGGCAAGTCTATATGGACTATATCATAACTATAAGGAATAGAAAAAAATACGAAATAATATATCAAATAGAAAAGTAACTTTGTTATGGTTGAATAATATTAATATTATATTAGTTTTACTAGCTGATATTAATCTGCGTTTTTATACATCTGTATTTTTTTTTTACCAGCTGCTACAATACTAAAGCTGCCAGCTGGTATTCCAAGGCCCATGTTAAATTTTTGTCTTTCCTCTATAAAGGCGACGCTGCCCATTACCATAGTGGATATACCACATACAATCTGAAATCAAAAAAACTCATTTTATAAGGTTATCGTTAGGGGGTATACGACGATGAAGAAAATTTGTAAGTTTAAGTTATAACCATACATAAGCGACTTAGTGGTTTACTAAATAAGATAATAATAATAATAGCTTAATTAAGACACATTTAATTTGAAAGGATGGGTCCGTGTGCTTTAAAAAGAAAGTTTAATTTATTAACATCACAGAGGAATTAATTACATCAATTAAAATATAAAAGATGCTTTTAATGGTAAGAAAAACGTTATTTATTTCTTTTTCCTTGGGTTTAATATTTTTTCTCTAGTAAACATGAAATTTGTGAGCAAGCTTTTATTTTTAAAAATTATATGCGTTAATAATCACGTATGTATGCATAACATATGCTAAAGACGAAATTTTCATTTTTTTTTGAAGATTAAATAAGAAATACTGCTTCGACTGTTGACCGAGTTTTAGTTTTAAAGAATGCATCGTTAGCACAGCAACGACGCCAACAATTGGTACTTTAGAAGGCTTTGACTAAATAAAATATATGCTATAAATGAATTAATTTGTTATCATTAAAAGGGAGATAAATATGACTATATTTTATAGATATTTATAAGATAACGTCAAAATGTATAACATTACAAATAGTTAAAAGTATAAAATCAATAGGAAATACGTTAAATATTTTTACTACACAGCTTTTAAGGTATTAAATGCGTATGCAATAAAATAAATTTCATTTGTTATTACTCACATTGGAATTGGCATAAATAGGGCGGATGGAGTATAAATTAGAATTCTGGCCAAAGAGAATTGTAAATTTGATGCAAGCCATGTTTCATGTTCTTAATATTGACACTCAATAGCCAAATTGTATCTAATATAGTGAGTATCATTCGTATAGATGTTACATCCCATCACTGTGGTTTCTTATACTCAATTTATATAATGAATGTCTTATTCATAAGAATAAAAATAAGGCGAAATTTTATACAAATATAACGATAAAGAATGTATAATAAGATTTCAAACTGAGTAATCTAAGTTACTTTGATAATATTTATACTTTATGTTAATTTGGAAGTAACCCAAATATGTTGGCTTGAAGGACTAGTAGATAAGAACCACATTACTTAAACTAATCAAAAAGATTTTTTTAAGATCAACAATCTTCTATTAAATAAACGTTGGAGCTTCATTCAATTTCACTTTCAGTATAATTGAGTAATCAATGAATACTAAAAAGTGTTTAAATACAATTTTATAAAGGTCGAAAAATCAACCCTAGTCTTTATTATAGTCATTCGATTAAAATATTCCTGAAACTTTTAATCTTGTATTTTCTATGACAATGTTTTCCACATCTTGATGAAACATAACTTAACTATGAATATGAAAGGTCATGTAGCTTTATATAACACAAAATATAGTAGTTGGGACAAAACAAAACCGTCGACTACAATATTAAAGATATTTAGTATGTTACAACTTTTTTTTAAGTCTTACATTCATTTAAGTTGGGATAAAACCATTTATTATATGGAATAATTCATTTTACTTCACATGAACTACAAATATTAAAAACAAAAAGTTTTTTTTATGAACAAATGTAAAGTCGAATGTTTTAATATATTTTAAGAACATAAATTTGAAAAAAAAAATAACACATGTTTTGTAATTCACTTACCTGTAAAACACGAAGTCTTAATACTACAGCAAGAGGATATGATAAAACGTGGCCGAAGATGGTACCCGATCTTTCCCCTGTCAATGGCGCCGCTGACTCCTTTCTGTGTGACAAGGCTGCCTGTAAAATTTTTTACTGTATTATCTTATTCTTCAATTTCTCCAAAAGACTGTGAGTAAACAACCCTACCCTACCATATATTCGTACCAGGCACTGCTAGCGCATGCGCTTTAGACTGCAAGCATGTTTTACGTTTCAAACTTTGTGTGCATTATTAAACACCCAAAAAACATTGTAGTATATACGAGTATATCCAAAGGGTATTAAAGGAGCAAAATAATTGTACGTAAATATATTTTTTTTCTTCAATGATTGATGAAAACGGTATTCAACTATACTTTAAATATATAGAATATAATTAAAGTACTAATATTTGTATATAGTTCACTTTGGTATAACCAAAAAATAGATAAAATAAATCCATAATGTACATTCTTCTTATTCGATAGTGCTTTTGATTAGTGATTCTAAGTTAATCCGGATTTTGTGTAAGTTATCCATGTAAAAAGGAATAAGTTCAATACAAACTACAGTAGTACCAATAAGTTATAAATTCCAATACAAACTACAAACGTAACTAAAGTTTCAGGATTGACTCAACTTAGAAGATTAAATTCTTTCACTATACAGTTACTAGTAGCACAATAAATTAGTTATCATTTTTTCATTTTTTTCTTTCAGATAATCCATAATGAGCAATTCTGATAATTCTGAGGATGAAGTTAATATTTGTTTTAAAAATGTTCCGAGCAATACATCTGATTCTAGCTCGGATGACGATTTTGAACTTCAGGAAGAAGGTAATGTCTTCTTGTTGTATATAAAATTTCGATTTTACATTTTTTTTGTATGAAATCTGATTTGAATATTATTTCAATAAAAATATTTTCTAAATATATAAAATCTCTTTGGTCATCAAATAAAATAAAAAATATAACTATCAAAGTGCATAACAATGTTAGTTCATGTTTTGTCAAAAAGTGAAACAAAAATAATCTAGTTAATATTATCACTGAAAAAATATTGTTGTAGATCAATTATCGGGTGAGAATATGACATCTGCACAACCATTGCCCAGAAGAAAAAGATTCATACCTAAGTACGACGTAGAAGGTGTTTACAAAGTAATACTTGGAGAAGAAACGCAAATACAAATAGATATGGTGATTGGAACTCACATTAATGCTCAATATCCATGGAAGTTAGTGAGTAAAGATAAAATTTTGGAAACCATTGATGTAGGAGGTGAATTATCTGAGTTTTTTCCAATAAAAGACGTCTTACTTAAATATCCAGAAGCAGATGTGCTTATGGGGTATATTGTAGATGAGTCTACTGACGTCGATGAATTTTATGTTTGTTGTACTACAGAAGCTAGAGATCATTGTAAACAACAATCTGACAGATTTATTAAAAGGCAAGAAAAAAAGTTAGAAAAAGCCGTCCAAAAAAAGCCAAGACCGTGGAAAAGTCTTGGAAGTGAAACTGAAATAATTGAGTTATTACCTATTAATACAAGACCTTTATTAGAAATAGAAATAAAGACGAAGTTTCCTAAAGAATATCAACCTCAAAAATTTACAGTAAGAGACACAAGTCAGGTACGCGATGGCTTTATAGAACTAACACCATACAGACAGAAATTTTATAATGTCTTCCGACGTAGAGTCGATTGCGCGGTTCAGGCTGCTCCACCGAAAGTTCACAATGTTGCCCAAACCGTGCTTAAATACCCTCAGAATATGTGGACCCAATCAATAGCTGATGCAATGGGTGCTATGGAGGACACTGAAGCTGGTGGGGATACAGCTGTAGAAAAAACAGAAAAAATCCAGGACGAGGTGAAAAGTTCAGATGAAGAAGAGGAAGAATTAGTTAAGGAACCTGTGGATGAAGTTGGTTTGTTAGCTTTTAAAAATGCATTACAACGCATGCGTCGTGCTTCCTATGTAAAAAAAATCAATAATTTCATGGAAAATAAACAAAGTGAAATGGATTCTGTAATAGAACTTAATACTGTCATGGATATGTACTGTAATGACTACCCTAATTTACTAGCTAAAAAAACTGTTGATATTTATGACACAATGACTTTTGAGGAATATGTATGTTTTACCGACGTGAGAGCTAAAGATAAATATATTTCTTCTGCCGTTTTCCATCCAATGTGGTCTGGTATTGTTGCCATTTGTTACTCAGATGGATCCCCAACAGTGATGAAAACACTTAGCTCGCGTCCAGATCCCATTCAAAGAGCCGTCTATGGTATAAATCCAGTATTAATATGGAGCCATATAGATAGTTTATTACCCAAGCTATACCTAGAATCTCCAAGAGAAGTAAAAGTATTATCTTTTTGTCCATTTGATGAGAATATATTAATTGGTGGCTGTGTAAATGGTCAAATAGTTATATGGGATATACAAAATAAATTAGAAAATGTTGAGAAAATAGAAGTTCTTAGTGAAAAAAGAGAGAAATATAAAATAGCCATGAATGCTCATATGGGCTGGATGAAAAATGTACATGATGATACAATAGTTCAATCAACAGTCTTAAGTAATTTAATGACGAGTCACTATGGACCTGTGACATCAATTAATTGGCTATCTCCAAATTTTTCTGTAACATCTACTGGAAAAAGTAACTTGATAACTGATAATAAAAAATCTCTTATATTTTTTACGGGGTCTGAAGACGGCTTAATACTAATTTGGAATTTATCTGTTGAAAATGTTACACTTTTTGAAGGAAAAAAAGTGAAGAAATCTAAGCGAGTACTTAAAAGACCGTCTGGTCTATTGGTTGATTTTTCACCATTTAAAATTTTGGATCGGAACTTACAACCTTGTTATAAAATTATTTTAGGTGTTGCCGGTCAACCTCAATCTTTACCACTACAAAGTTTTGGAATGAACTCTCCTGTTATAAAATATACCTATGTACCAAAGAATACTGGGACTGGAAGAAAATACTTCACGTCCGAGATTATACCACAAGGAGAGTCTGAAATAAATACAATCTTGTACTGTGGATCCCAACACGGCGAATTGGCTAGAATTACTTGGGAAGGTCATGAATTTAATACTGGTGAAATAGTTAACTCGGAGTATTGTGATATAGTATTTAGTTGTCACATACATGATGGTATTATATCCCGTTGTCAGAAAAATCCGTTTATTAATAATATAACATTAACTGTCGGGGGTAAAATATTTGCTATTTGGTCTGATAAACTAAAAGATAGACCTTTAATATGGAAAAAGCGTCCATCAAGGCTTACAGATTGCGCTTGGTCCTTATATAAACCAAGCTTACTATTTATAACTACTTCTGAGGGTGATTTAGAAACTTGGGACTTACTTCTTAGAAGCGATCTACCTATAGCCGTTCAAACTTTATCAGGAAATATGCTTACTAGTGTAAGTTTACACACATTGCCAATAGCTAAAAACATTATTGGAGTAAGTGACATAAATGGATCATTCAGGATGTTTTTATATCCACCAATATTTACGATTGAAAATCCTTCTTATATAGGTCGAATGGAAAGCATGATAATACGGGAACTTAAAGTATTGAAAACTTTTATTTCGTGGCAAGAAGAATGGATGCGAAACAACCCAGAAATATTATTAGAAATAAGAAGAAAAGAGGGAGAACTGATGGCCATTAAAGAAGAAGAGAAACGAAAGTTAAGAGAAGAGGAGGAAAAACAACTAGAAGCAGAAGCAGAAGCACGTCGACAGCAAAGATTAAAAGTATTAGGTCCAGAAGAAAGATGGCAGAAGATTATTCAAAAACTAATAGAAAAAACTATAGCCGTTAAGAAGAGAATAAACAGGGCAGAACTAATTGAACATGAAAAACCCCTTAGAGAATTGGAAGCACAAAGATTAGAAAAAGAACGCAGAATGCTTGAAATTATGAAGAATCAAAAAACTATTTTCAATGACACCGTAGCCATATTATTTCCTGAAGCTATTAAAAAAGAAGTTAAAGTGAAAAAGAGCTACCTAGGCGATGACAAGAGAACATTAAAGAGGTCTTATCTAGAAAATTACGACAATTTAAAGAACACAGCAAATGTAACAGTTCGTAGACATCCATATAAAATAGATTTTTCTTGGGAAAATACGTTAGCTGAAGGCAAAGAAAGGCGACAAGCATTAAACGCACATGATGATTTTATAAAAATACATAAAGGAAGAATGGATGACGAAGGCAAAGAGACCCTTACATTACCATCGGTCTTAAGTACAGCTGTAACTGAGGAACTTGAAAATCTTGAAAATGAGGAAGATGATTGATGATGTACGTTATAATTCCAAGGATATGCCATTAATATTAAAATATTACTATTTTTTATAATAATTATATACAAGTACAATTCGTTAATAACCTAATTTTCTTTAATTTAAATCCTCAATATAATTTGAACCATAATTATATACCTTATTTAATTTTTGAACCGTGTCAATAATAATACTTACTTAAATTCTGTTAAATGTCAAAATACTTATCTACAATTATTTTAGGGGGGGGGGGGGCAGTATTTTGTAGTGACAAAATGTACCTAAAGGATTGTGGAGATTAAGTACTAAAACAAAAAAAGTTTCTGTTAAGTTTTCCATTCTAGTGTGTAGGAAAGCGTGTACATATTTTCAAAAATGTAAAAATAGAAGTCAACGGTAAGTTAACTCAAAAAGTGTTCTATTCAAGTGACTGACGATTTGGACGTGACAAAAATCGTGACAGATTTTTGAAAATGTAAAAAAATGCCCTTTAAATACCCGAGCGCGTTAGATACTAATGCAGGCAGCTTATCTTGATGTACGAATTGTTCTAAATGATAATCTGACAAAAATGTGGACGAATATCGGTAATCGGATGATTGTGAAAAAAAATTCATTTCTTAAAATTATTTATTTATATAATAATGGTATTCAAAATAAATATTGTAATCTTCATCCTCACTGCATTCGTATTCAAAGAGAGGTCGAGTGTGAAATATACAGTTCTCGGCAGCTGTATGCTCTATACTTTATTTATGACTTTAGCTACATCACCCCATGAAAATCGTCAGATATTCTTTATATTATACAATAATTTTTTTCCCGTAATACTTTAAACATTTCATTAAAACAAAAAAAATCGCGTTCAAGTATTTCGAGGTGACGTATTTTTTACACCTTTGTGACTCGCCTATTTCCTTATAACAAACTTAAACCGTCAGAGTAATTAAAATCTACGCTGTTCCACATGTATTTAACAACTTACCTTGTCTTTATCTGACGCGCACGAGTTTCTCTGAGGATAGATTTTTTTAGTAGTCTGACGGTCTGCCCTCAACGCAGGCCCTTATATTTAACGTCTATATATGGTAGGGGTAAATTGTGTTTTTGTGTAAATTGTGTGGGGTGTAAAATAAACGTGTGTTCGCTTATTATTTTCTGTTTAGTAACAAGAAAAACCCTCTCTTTGGCTCTTCTACTATTAGAAGGTGCATTTGGTTTTTACTCTTTGTAAAATAGAAAATACACATTTAAAATTTATAAATACATCATGTTTAATGTATGAAGGTTTTAAAATTTTCTGTTTTCTAAAATTTTAGGTTTTAGGATGAAGAAGTAAGTTATAATTACCACATGTCGTTCAATACTCTTTCCATATTTATAAAAAATATCTGAAATGGCCATGGATTTAACAATTGTGTGATTAGAAAAAGTTCTTTAAGAATACAAAGTTTTCTTTGTGAACGCGTTTCATTATCTTAAAATTGATAGTTTAAGATCAAACCCTTCAGCCAATGTTGAATAACAATTGTACTTCGATAATTTGTAGTATCTCACGATATAACAAGGGATTAAAAAGCTAACTTGTGGTAAAGAAATGATTGATATTGATGTAGTTGGTTATGAAAAAAATGAAAATGTCCATTTGCAATGATTTTAGTCATTTTTCAAATCATATAGTTCTTCATACTATTACCATTTACAAATTTTTCTTCTTTTATTTAATACTCCTAACAATCCAAACTAAATATTATTTAGCGTTTATAAAAAAATATATTTCATTTATAATTCCTAATATTTCACAATGACTAAGTTTTTTTAAATGTAGGTAATAAGTTCTTTAACAATAAATTGATATGTACTATCTGTAAGTTACAAATAAAAAAGATATATCATGAAAAAAACTTCAAACCACATTGAGCTCCTCCATGTCGTCGTCACACGTGAAATCTGGAGTCAAACATATTTTTCGCTTCATAAGTGTTTCGTGACGATATTTCTTTCGTGCCTGTAAAAATATATATTTATTTATTTCTTAAATTAAACAAAATAAATATTTAAACGAAAGATATATTTATAAATCTAAATACACATAGGAAAACGTTTGAAGGTGGTGAGCCTAGCTGTGGTCAAGTTACTGCAGCTCAGACATGGGCTGACTCGACCGGGAAAGTACCACCTTCTCGCAGAAGATAGGCGTGAAGTAGTCTTTAATGGATACATTTCGTTCGATGGGTGAGAGAGCCGTTTACCCTTTCCACCCACCACCCTTTAATACCCCTTCCCTTTTCCCTGCCTTTTCCACTTTTCTTTCCTCTCATCCCTAACCGAGGGTGGCAACACATCCGCAAATCTATGTTGCGGATGTCCATAGGCGATGGTAATAATCCCATCAGGTAGGCTGTCTACTCGGTAACATCCCTTTAACATAAAAAAACTGTAGAAGTAAAATTTCAGTATAATGGAAAAATAGTATAAAAACTGAGTCAAGGGGACGTAAGAATTGAAATAGGAAAAAAATTTATTTTTTTATATTTCTGTTTACCTGTTTGTCTGTTTCTATGGACTTAGACTTCTTCATCTAAACAGCCCTTTGTAAACATATAGAATACTTTTGATAGTAGTAAGCTCTATTGTCACTAAGGCAGGATCTGACAAAATGTACCTCGAAAATGAAATGAATGAAACCTGATAACCTTTATCAAGATAAAAATTATCAAGGTTCATTCAATCAAGCCTTAGCTTAATCAACATAAAGCTATTGTTTGATTGAAAAAGAGAAAATAGTAGAGAGTGAACATGCGGTCGGAGCTGTGGCTTCGCCCCATATTCAGTTCACAGCTGTACCTATATTATTCTTGAATATATATTTAAAGCTCAATAGTGTCATCCATTTGTCATTTTGATTTTGATTTGATATGAACATTAATGTCTCGACCAAGACGTAAACTAAACTAATAAACAAACTCTGACTCTTAAAGGAAAACAAACAAATAAGTACATGTGTATCGAAAGGATCTTATTTCAAAACAAAAAGTAAATAATAGGACGTAAAATAAAATTGCTACCTGGAAAAACATATGGGAGAGGATAACAGAATAATGTTGTGAAAAGTCCTTTTGTCATAGGTTTGATTTATCTTTCACGGTTCTATATGTTTTCTTTTCATTGTATTACTTATTTTCTTGTCAATTTTAAAAACACTTTATTTAATTAAATTAAAAATAATTTTCATTATTACAATAACAATTAAAAAGGTTTGGTTTTTATTTAAATTATACCCTTGGCTCTGTCTGTAATTTGAACGTTTTGTCGAACTCTCCTATTTCAGATAAATAAGTACAAAATTATATTATATTAATTCCCATAAACAAATTTTAACGCATAACCTACACAAACTGAGGTAGACCCACACCAATATACCAACGTAACTATTTTTAACATTAATGGAACAATCGTGTCAACAAAGAAGTGATTATTAAATCTCGTCAAGAAAGATAAATTATTTATAATACTTTTATTTTTAGATTTAAGTTAGATTTATTTCACAGAGCTTGCGCTATTGTCTCTAATCTTTGAAAACACTAGACGAGGTATTCTTTGGTCACAATCAAGACAAAGACACAAAGGTTAAGTCTTTTCAAGGTTATCAAGCTCATCTTATTTAATCTTATTTCAATCTCTAGTTCTTTTATCTATTTTTTAAATGTTTAAAGAAGAGCTTTTAAACTGTTCTATTTATTATTATTATTATTTACAAATATAACCGTTAAAACGGTTGGTTTTTTTATCTACTTATTTTTTTTTTATTTGTGTGCCAGTTTCCTTTTGAGTTTGGTTTCTAATTTCTTAGATAAATTTAGTTCTTTATATCACTTTCTTTTGAAACTATCGATTATAACTATGGTGAAAGAAGTATTTAGCTATTGTTGACTTGAAATAAAATTTGGTTTCGGATTTAATTCTCCATTTAAAGAAAATTTTATCCGACATTTTTGAAGAAAATTTTATCCGACATTTTTATTACTTTGTAATAACTGCATTCACAGGCAGACGAGATATCTGGCAATCGGTTTAGTTTTTTTGGATTTAAGCGATTACTTTTTCTTAAATTTCTTAGGCACTGCTCTAGGTGCACTTGAATCTCGGAAATTCGAGACCTAAAAATATGGTTGCGGACACGAGATTTGAAATTTTTGAAGAGAGTATCCCAGCGTAAGGTAAATGCCAGCCATATTTTTATTAAATTTACCAATTACTCTTTTATTGCAATAGCCCCACGGAATATATTCTTATTCTTGAGGGTTCTTCAGCGATGACTCTGAGGTCTGTCAAGATATATGTAATGCCTTGACTTGTCCATCGTTACGAAGGCCCTCTTCTTTGAATAATGAATGTATCCGGATTACCAAAGTTACAGTAAAATTTTATGCACCTATGTGTGGTAAAGAATTGGTAGTTTGGAATGGTCTCAAGAAATGGGTTACTTTTTATGTTGTCTTTATTCTATTTTAATTGACTCATTATTCAGGAAG
Organism: Danaus eresimus; assembly: GCA_018231745.1. Classification (NCBI taxonomy): domain Eukaryota; kingdom Metazoa; phylum Arthropoda; class Insecta; order Lepidoptera; family Nymphalidae; genus Danaus; species Danaus eresimus. The sequence continues at coordinate 14,126 of DVQP01000419.1, forward strand.
GTAGGAATACTGACTGGATATAATCAGGTTTTAGGAAGGTGGGTCATGCTTTTCATGATTCATTTGGGCCTCTATATATCCAGCATAGGAAACGTATTGGATACTATGAAATGGTTATTAGTAAACGGAAACTAACAAGCTGGGTAGTTGTGGTAAAATGCAGAAGCAAAAATTTTTCCGAGTAAATCCACTGTAATATAAGGGATTAATCAAAACACACAGTTAATCTTTATAATTAGTTAATTTTGTAATAATTAGTTAGTTAATTTTTGAGATATTAATGTTTGCCAAAAAGATACAAAACTTCAGCCTAAAAATTAATTGCAAAATGAAGTTGGGGAAAAAATGTATAAAAATAATATTTATACTGAAAATTATATCATAAATAAAATCTTTCCTCCGATATGTTTATGTTTGTTGAAATTAGGATAATAATATTTATACTTTACGAGATATTTGGAAGCTGAAGTATAACGGGTATAATTAATGGGTCTTGTATTTCAGTTATACAGACATTTTTTAGTTGTTTATTGTTTACATTTATTCTCAGTTTCTATGTGTTAGTAACTAATCGTTTCAATTTTAGTTTTTAAGAAAATTCTGTCTTCATTTTGTGAGTTTTATTTAATTCTTTTAATGATAATTATGGGAAAAGTATACAATTTCACAATTGTAGTTGTTCAGGGTAATGTCATGGAGATTAACCGTGTTTTAGCCTTAATTTCGTTGTATTACTTATATATAATAAAAAAATATGAAACTTTAAGTATCAGATTCATGGTCAATAGTAAAAAATATTCAGTTTTACTTGTACTCATTAATATAAATGAAATTTTGAAACGGTTTATCATTTGATAAATATAAATAGAGTACATTATTAAAAAAAACATACAAATAATAAAATATTGAGATGGATTCAATTCACTACCATTGAATTTACATTATATATAAAATATACAGGTCTTGAAAGTTCCAATTTTTTGTTTACCAATGTTAACATCCCAATGTTATTGTCTAATAAACATGCCAGGTATTAGAAACCTAACGTGGAAAAGTTAGAAAATTTAGACTCTATTATTTTTCTCTTGGGTTAATAAATTGTATCATTCGGAATAAATAGCAACATCACAAATATCTAGTCTGCACTGAAAACGAATTATGTTTATATATAATTCATTAAACCTTAAAAAGGTTTCTTTTAGAAATATTATCTTGGACACCAGGACAATATCTGTAGGCTAGACGAAAAACTTAGCGTATTAAAAAATGACTTATTTTTTATTGATTGAATCATGACATGAATATATACTTTATAAATACTATTTGATCAAACAACGGTAAAACTGTTTTAGCTTACAATTTTATTTCCCTTAAAAGCTTTTTCTGTAATGGATATTGAGAGAGCCAATAATAAAAGCGTAGCAGGAAATGTTGCATTTGTATTTGGCCGAACCCTGTTATGGTACAAATTTATTTTTACACTATATCTTGAACATTGATTGTGACGGTAGTTTATATGAAATTAAGTTATATAATAGTATAAAGTTATATAACAGTATAAAGTTTGGAATTTAATAAGTCCTCTCGGAATTTAAATAACAAAAAAATTATTAAGTTTTCAATAACCAAAAATAACATCACATAATAACCAAAAATTTATTGAGTTTTTCTACGCATGAATTTGTAATTTACGACAGTACTGGAACATATAAAGCATTTAATCGAGTAATTTTTTATCCAAACTGCCAATTATCCTTTTGAAAAACAACTAATATTATCTCACTGCTTTTCAATTGCCAGAAAAAAACTATATCGAAATCGTTCTACCCATGTCAGAGCTACGATGCCACCGTCAGATGCAGACACACACATATACAATGACATTTTTGGACCTTTTTAGGATAGACTCCTTTTAAAATGATAAATTTATAACAACAAAATTTAAAAACGCTAAGTCTGTAAAAACTGTACCTTACTGTAACTTTTTTCAAATCGATAAGTCAAGATATTTAAAAAATTTCATAAGAAATAGAGTAATTTGATAAATTTAGAAGTTGCTTTTAGTTGCAGTTTTTTTGTAATAAATGTTTGTAAACAGAAATATTATAATTGACTTCTTACCATGCCAAGAGGCTGCATAGTGTTTAAGTGCTATGTAGTTATATGAAAGATAAATTATATAGCAATTGTGATTACAATGCAATACACTAAGCAAACCAATAACGTTCTTATTGACTGTATCATGGGTAGGTTGTTGTTACGAAATATGTATTCATCATTTCATTACAATGTAAGTTATGCAATGATTTAATTTCAGTGATGTCACATGTCGTAATCTTGACAATAAAAATCAAATTAGCCTTTGATTATGATACAACATCGCATACACTGACCCCTGAAGTTATTGAACTTGAAACATTAATTTTACATAAATTGAAGTAATATAAGCTGATTATTATTAAAAGAAGGTTTTATCTTCGCTTAAAAGTAAAATCTTCGTATTTCTAAATTCATTCACTTTGTTTTGTTATCTAATGAATTCAAATGGAATGAATCAAAGATTTCAGATCATTAGAGATTCTATTTTTATTTCTTAGTAAACAAATTAATATATACTTTCAGCGGAGAAATAATTGAACTGAAGGTGAATCAATGAATTATTTTGAAATTATGATTTATATTACATTCAACTTAATGTTTATTGAAAGTAGTTTGGGCTTTTTTGATAAATAAAATGAAAAAAACTTTTAAATAAGAATGTTTATCGGATGTATTTCGTGATTAAATATTTCTTCACTTCAGACATTTTAAAAAGAAAAATGTTTTCTGATATAATCTTGTCTTCAACTTTGAGTTTATTCTCTATTTTGTAATATTTTTCAACTACAATTTTGTAATATTTTACAAGCTACAACTTTAATTTGTAACCGAATTTAAATATACTAGTATTTAAGTGTTGAAACATGGAAATTAATGTTTGTTTAACAGAATTCATTGTTCAACTAGAGTCAGAGAATTTCTGATAGAAATTTCAATAGCATGAATTGAGAATACGCAAATATTTATACAACTCCAAATCTACATCCCAAACAAATGTTCAATCTTAAGTTGGAGTCGTTTTGTACATAGTCCGAATAGATTGTTTATAAAAATTTCACTTGCTTACTACTCGTTCGTGTAGAATTATTTAACTTTATGAATGTATGGTTAAATAAAATAACATTATAAATGTTATATTGACATGACACAGCTATAAAATAATAAATGAAAAATAACTTTTCGATTTAAAGAAGGTACTGATAGAATGTAATATTATTATAAATTTCTTATTCGAAATGAACGACCTTCTAAGATATTCGTTAACTATTAAGGTGAATATAACTAATGAAATGGACGGTCCATTTCATTAATTAACAACTCACTAAATGTATTATCTATGATTTGGCCTAATATACTCTATATTAATAGCATAAAAGGTCATCATTAAATTAAACGATGTAATTTAATTTCTTTATTTCATGTTTTATAAGAAATTATTTCCTTTATATCGTAGCTTATGAAAGCCTCCGGTTTTGTTTATCATTTATTTCAAGAGGAACATTTTTTATCCATTATAAAAAAACCATCATGTGACTAAGATAATCCCCTTTTTTTCGTATAAGTAATCGGTTTTTGTGACGTAAATATGAACTTGGTTTTAGCTGACTCTCATCTTTAAGAGATCTCTTCAGAGATCTACAAGTTTTCTATAGAAATAATTTATCTCTTTTATAGGACTGGTTCATAGGAAAAACAATTTTTCCACTATTACTGTTAAATTACCTGGCCAAATTGCTTAAAGATATAAATATTTTATTTTTTTCTGAAAACTAAATATTATGTTTATTCAAAAATTTGCTTTAAATAATATTACATCGATATTGAAAGTACATATGTACGACATATGTACGAATTTATGTACATACGATCAATATGTATGGATGTATTTTATGATTCTGGTTTCACTTTAATTTCATTCACATAAAATTATACATCGTTCGTTATCATAAAAAAAAGTATTACAAACGACTACAAATCACAGAGATAATGTTGTTTGATATTCCAATAACTCTATAAATAAAACGTTACTTTTATAAAAATAAGTACCCTGAACTTACTGAAACAGATAATATGAAAAAGGTCGAAAGTAATGAGCCAATTTGAGTTTTGGTTGAAGTGAGCAATCATCTTATCGTTTGGAAGAACCAATCGTAAATAAACTCAATGACCTGATAAATAAATTTATAAAAAATACTTAACATGAAAGGGAAATATGGAAAGCTCGATAAATAATAACTTTATAAGAGATTTATTCAAACAGTAAATTCAAAAATCTGTTTTTTTTTTATATCACACATTTTAATGTTAAATTAAGTTCCATTTCCTTTTATTACGGCTTATACACTTTTAACTACCGCTCTTTATTTGAGCATAACTGATAATATAAAAAAGCATTATGATATATATTAAATAAAACCTTATGCTATATATATAAAATAAAATGTAGTCTTTTTATAGTAATGGAATGTCTAATGTTGTTTTATAACATCTTCATTTTAAATTTAAATACTCATTGAGATTAATTTGTGTATCTCTAATTTTACTGTTGAATCTTAATAATTTTTATACATTTTTAGTTCTAAAGATATAACAAAATAGTTGAATAAAAATGTTATTATGGAGCGGAACACAAATCTTGAAAATACATAATTAATAAAGTCCGTGAGTAGTTGTTATATAGCGAATTCAAAGATGAGCCGAGTCAATCTAAATGCAAACCTACTTACATAAGTCACTCGCTCACCAAAATAAGAATGTTCTCTAAACACCACTTACATATGCCGTCGCAAAATAAATGTTAAAACCTTTTTGTAAGAAGACGATAATTGTATTAAAAATTACACTTACTTACACGAATTGATCGTAAGACAGATAAATTAATCTGTATTATTGTACGTTTAATACAATACGTATTGAAACGAGGTGACAATAAGTAATTCATAAAGCATTGTTATATTATCTAAAAGCAATTCTTTTGTAAATTAGTAAAATATACCTATATTTTAAGTAAAAATATTGTATAATAAATAACATTATCTATTTATTATATAAATTTTGCCGAACCATTCCACTAATAAATGTTCCGTAGAAATTAGCTATTAATCTTCGTTAAATAGTTCATATATTAAGCAACTTTTAATCACAAATGGAGGTTTGCATTAACTAATATAATTTTTAATATAAAATTAAGACGAATGATTACACAACAGAAAATAATAAAAATATTTTTATTTTACGGCTTTTATAAATTAAACTTGATTTTCTGCATGTCCCTCTACATATTGTGTGATTGTGATTTGTTCGTGTTACTAAAAATGTATGCAAATAAAATAACTGAAAATTTTATTAAATATCTAATGTAACATTCACTAATGTACACTGTAATTTATTATTTATTTATATAATGTTTCGTAAACGTAAATAAAACAGTAATATTCCTGTAAAATATAAATATAAATAAAGTTCGAAATAATCAATTAGTTGAACGTAAACTGATACCTCCAGCGAAGCTTAAAATTATAAATAAAGTCCTGATAAAGTGAATAGCATAGAGTATTTGGGTTGTTAAGGACAAGAGGCTATATAAGGCTATGGGTACAAAGGATTGGTGTTAATTCACTTGTTTCTATATAACCTCAACAAGTAGCATACATTTTCTTCCAATGAATAATTTACCCTTGTATAAAGAATAATAAAATACTCAAAATAACAAGCGATAGCGCTACGATTCTTCAATAGTTTTGATAAACAGATTAATTGAAAACTTTTAAGCTCATATACTACTAAGCTATGCCAACCTGAAAGCGGTGACTGATACGTAGAGTATGTATAATACAACGTTATCGATATTTTTAAAATATTGCAGAAGTAAATAATTTTAATAATAAGGTTTACATTAGAATACAAATAAAAAATAATAATAAAAAGTTTTATAAACACTTTAAGGTAAGCATATGTTACATCTTACGTTAAATATCTATGAAAGATTAATTTCCTCCAATGCTTAATAGATTTCGCAGTTTGAAATTGACATTCGTTCATATTTCTTTGCCAGAAAAAAATCAAATCAGAGAATTTTTTTGATTATGTTTCTATGAGACTGAATTCAGTAAATATGTGTTATACTTTATTTATCAACCTACTCTTAAATTTTCTTTTTTAATTGCTGCCCCTAATATTTTTATGACAACTGTTAATTTATTAATAACTTAGTTCACATTTTTATTATTTTTTATGAAATACTTCAATAAGACATTAAATACAAAAAAGTGAAGATACAAGTCTTCTATAAAATATGTAAAAGTACTCTTTGATATTTTGATTTTATTGTATTTTCTGATTGCACGTATCAAAATAATTCTAAGGTAGAATATTTAGTTGAGACTTGTATATTTTTATCAAAATAAGTCATTATTTAATCAGTGTTGACATAAGTCTAGCTTATGTATGTCCAGGGAGTGTCTGTTGTAGGTAATACGAAATCGATCCGGTGAAATAGCCTCTACATCACTGCTTGAAATAGGAGGACAAATTCCCATTACTAATGCATCTCCATTACCTTTTAAATAAAACAGTAGTTTATTGAGCTCCCTTAATTAGTATGTCTATTTAATAAACATAGAAATCCTTGATTTCTCTAAAAATATCTGTGGTCAACAGATTTCTGATATAGCTAAAAACATTTTTACTACTTGTATTATAAAAAATCAAAAGATTTTAAGAGTATCATTTAAAAAATTACATAACAATAAGTATTTGTGAATGAAGGTTATTTGTGTGATTAAAGGTTATTCTCGGTGTAAGCATAACAAATCTGTCCCAAAGACTAAGAAAAAAAGACGAGACTTGTGTCTTCATCTAAATTATTTCTGCAAAATAGTGTAGTCTTAATTTGCTTCCGCTGAATACCTGAATAGAATCAATTGTAGATTAAAATGAAAAAGAAAGATTTTTGTTTAAAATTTTCCTAAAAAAACAGCCCAAATATCTAGATTCAGAATTTTAAAATGGGTCCAGTTTCGAAGTGCTAGCCGGAGCAACTTTTACTTTTACTCTACAAAGCTTTATTTTACCCTAATGTAGCAATATCTACATATACATATCTGTAGTCTTTTTTGACTATATCAAGATAAACATATTAATGAATTATCTTATGCACGACCACATTTAACTAAAAAAAGTACATTTTTTATAGAAGTGATTGTTATTCATAACATTTGACAGCATTTAAATGAACACTACAAATACTTTACGACAGTTCCCTCCACTCATCTTCATTATACGAAATGACTAACTTTTCTTTGTGACTCTTTCAAACTTCGAGTATACAAGGAAATATCCTGCAGAATAAGTCCAGAAACGATTATAAAAAAATATAGATTTATCTTCATTTTCCAGTCCATTGTACTTATCAGCTTCATTTATTATAATAATGGGTCCTGAATCCAAAAACAACAATAAAATTTATATTCAAAAGAAATTAAAAGAAGTGATCACAGTTTCAAAAAGATTATAACAAAACCATTATTTTTATTAATATAAAGCAAAAATAGATAAAAATATATCAGATATTGAAATCGAAAACATCCAATATAAACTATATAAAATTATGTCTTTGCGGTGCTTCTCGAGTACCAGGCAATATTTGATTGGTAGATATTATTCCATAGCAGACAATATCAATTATACTTCTAACAACTACCCAAGAGGAAAATTTTTAAACTACAAAAGAAATTAATAGCCTGGGAATTAAACGAGAAATTTTCAATTGAACTGTTGTAGGAATCAGATGAATATATATTTATTAGGCATTACAAATATGAGTATTTGCATGGGATCCTCTTTAAGAAGGGTGAATTTCTTTAGTGCGTACGTGACGTATATTAAGAATTCAAAATTATTTAAAATATTTTTTTAATAGTTAGGCCCGTTTGCTTACTATAATAACGAAATAAATTTTATTACTGTGTTTGAAAACGGCATTTTTATGTCTACTATTCCAAGTAAAAGATTAAGAAAAAATAAGAGTGTTAATTATACATTTCAAAATTCCTCCCCTACAGAGACTGTTAATAAACAAATATTTGAACAAAAGAATTCGAATTATATTTGATGCCTGAAATTCCGTATCTAAAATATGTATTCTCTGAAGATTTTCATTTAAATATCTATATAATTTTAAATAAAAAATATTTTAAGCAACTTTTTTTGGAATGTTTATTCCTCGTTACATAAATAATTTTAGTAATATAAAATACTGTTACTGTTTTATTGTACTATTAACATTTCATACTTCCTATTTTTATAAGATCTTCTAGCAAGAAGGAGTAATATTAAAAGTAAACTATTTTCACTTATCTTCGACAATTGCATAAAAGAATACACCATTATCTCTAGATCTATCTGATATTGAAGTAGCAAAATCCACTTTCAAATCTAGAAGTTCAAAGGTCAACTTTCGTCTCCTTTTGGTTATCTTGTATTTGAAATTATTTGAATAAATCATAAACGTTTTTAATAAAATAATAATTATCTGAAACCAGGAGTTTCCTTTTTTGACACTTGTTAATTTTAATTAATTTGAAATTAATTTGCAGTAAAAACCAACAATTAATCTGCAATGAAAAACGTTAGTAATCTTAAGAGTGTTATCTACTTCAATACTATTCATATGTTTTCATTTTAATATATAGTATGTTATTCTTAGGGCAATTATATACTACTTTATATATTCTTAAAAATAAAATAACTTACTTAATTAAAGACTAAGTACACTTTATTCTACAAAATTATAACTTTCCATTCGGTATAATAAAATGAAAAAAAAAAACAATTTGATTGTGTGATTATTTTATAATAACACTTTAAAAAAACCTAGAAAACTATACTCAACATAACCTAGAAAAAGTGCAGTTGACTTTTAAAAACGACTTTTTCATATTTGTTAATTACTAAATTTTTAATAATTTTAGACCACAGTAAAACTATTTTCGAAGTTAACATAATTATAAAAATTTTCATGTCCTCTCTATTATAAATTAAAATATATATATATTAAAAATTTTGTCGTATTTGAAGACCATTTCTAATTTATATCGCCCATTCGATCGCGACCTGTCAGAAATGCATACCTTGAACTGTCAGGATTATTAATGAAAATTACTATTATTCTACATGAAAGAAAGTATTCTAACACTTGTTAATATGTATATATGCATATATATATATA
>DVQP01000420.1:0-23441 GCA_018231745.1 Danaus eresimus
ATATATCAGGCCACTTTGAACCTCTGTAAACAAATGTTTTTTTATAACGAAATGACATTTTCATCTCATCTGCTCGTGATCACATTTGCTGCAGAGTAACCGAAACGTCGAGTGTATATTGTTTAAAATAATAAAAAACACGTAGTGATCCGAAAATATTAGCTTTATTTAAATGAAAACTCGCGAAAGTCTTAAATGTAATTATTTTTTTATATTACTCTGTAACAATATATTATTAAATTCATTTATTTCAACTTCATATAACAAGTTATCTTTTCTTTATAGAAGTTACGACAAATGAGGGTAATATTAAGAATTATTTGTTTAATTTGTGTAATCTGTCTTAGTGAAATTTGAAAAGACGAGAACCTTCCAAGGACATACCAATATTACAAATAACGCTTGACTGAAGACTTTTAATTAAAAGCCAGCCGCTAGGTGAGATAAGCCACGTGTAAATAAACACTGTCACGGGAATATCAACTTTATTGTATAGACATACGTAGTTTAATCTATTGTGAGGCCCTTGTCCGTTATAGTTTGACATTTGATTTGTTTGTGCGAATATAGTTTAAGCATAAAGGGTTCCAAATACCTGGGGTTACACTATTAATATTATGATTGAATATAAGACGTGAAATTCACCTAATTAAATTATGAACGGTCACTGAGAATTTATCAAGTTACATAAGACATACTGTAAGCATTCTGTATAAATTTTCTTTAAACAAATCAATTTTATTCATATTCAATAGATTGTATGGGCCAATTATGTAGAACATAAGTAATTCTTTATCCAAAGTATCTATAAATGAAATAATTTTAACAATTGTTAAATAAACTTACGAACGTTATGTACATAGCGTGTGTAATAAAAACCATTGTATTTTCCTCTCCATAAAGTTCAAATCTATTATTAACTTTATTTGTTTTATAGAATTGAGATTGTTTCGATGTAATTCAATATGTATATTCCTTTCTCACTATAATGTATTATTTATTTCAATAGCAGCGTTATATTTTTAAACTTACATACAAGAAAGTGGAATATTAAATTACTCACCATCCAAAGAGCGTTCTTCAGAGCGTCTTCTTGCGTCATGTTCAAAATACGCTGATTCTACAATTTCATTACAAGAACGTGTTTTAATTAGTCTTTTTAATATCATTCAGTTTGACTGGAAATTAATTTATATGTTTGTCTTCTTTCGTTATGATTTAGATAATTTACATAAAATATATGCTTAATTAATTCTCTTTAAAGTAACAATGTTCATTACGCATAAAGTAATAGCTCTGTATACCTCTGTTTGGATTATATGAGTAATTAATTAGACATTGTTGCGGTTTAAGGTAATACGTTCTGATGCATTGGTCAATATTGTCAGGGCATATATACTATAATATAATTAAGACGAACGAATTATTGAATACGAATTAATAGTCTTCTTGGTTTAACTTCTTTAAGTAAATTATTTAATTTGTAAAAACATCAATATTCTCAGCAAAACAAATTGAAAGAATGAATAAAATATCGGTCAGAAGCCATATATTAATTAAGAAATAAAAATTTGCAATTTTCTTACTCTACTTTCATCTGGAATGATAACAGATATTGCCTTTGGGAAAATTATAATACATTTAGGATAAAGTATATGTGGTACGAAGTAAACAAAAGAATAAATCATAATAAGCCGAAACTTCTTGTTTCGGACTCGGGTGGACCGAAATTTTAACAAATTGATGATGAAACTTTTAATAATAGATTAGGAAAATCGTATCAATCTCTTCTAATGCTTTTATACTTTGATAATAAAATTAATCTATCAAATGTGACCATTACAATATTGAATGCAAAAATATTTTGTTATATTTAAAACAAAAACAACACTAACATATATCATATGGTTCTAAGATTTATTTTTTTTTCGGTATAAATAATGAAAGGTGGTCCTTTTAATAAATATTAAATCTTATTTATAGTTACTCCGTAAATATCTCCAAAAACATAGATATCTAAAAATTTATACACTCTCATATTTTGACAACTCTAATTATAATGTGAACCGTATTATAATCTTCATTTATTGACAAAACAAAACATTTTATAATATAACTTATATGTGACGTGCATTTATTCGTTTGGGACAAATTTCGTTTCCCATTATATTTATCTACTGACCAGACTTTCTGAATTAAAATATTATTTACTAATCTAAAACTCCTATTTCTTATTTGTATATGCGTATTTTAGTCACGTGTGGCCTAAAGCCATAAAAGGTCAAGGGGTGCTTCCGGACCGACTCGAAATTATCTGCGAATATAGCCATAACATAGCGTGCATACGGAATATCATATGTGATTACGACGTTACATTACTATTACCATAAATAGTTAAGACTCAACAAAGTGAATTCTACATTCGACAAAAAAAATTGATGAATGTTAGCTAATAGAGAACAATTACCTCTTAAAGTTTTATTAGACAAAACTTATTAATACCGAGTAGAAATGTATTTGAATAGTAGAAATATTACATACATATACACTGATATATATATATTTTCGCAATAACATATATATTTATATATATGTTATTGCGAAAATCTGTTATGAAGTTTTTCCACTAACAATTAGACTGAGCAGAAAATACGATTCCGTTATTACATTTACCCGCGATCCCTTTACGAGGATTTTATATTTTATTAGAATATATAAAAAGGTTCTATTGATTGAACGTTGATTGTAACGGATATTGAAAACGGAAATCATTTTATATGTTACGTCGTTACATGTCTCTTACAATTACTATCTTATATATTTATTCTCCTACATTTGCTTGTAACGTATTAAATGTTTTATTTAATATCAGAAATATGTTCATTAAAAAAGAGAGCGAGTGGAGAAAATAATATTGGTTAGAAATTCTTTCATTTTAAAACAACTGAATATTTTCCATGTTGAATCAGATATGAATAAGAAAAAAAATCATAAAGCTGTATAATTAATTCAACAAAAACGCGGAACTAATATAAGCAAATTAGAACATAGACATGGTAATTTTTTTTAATGAAATATTACACTTTAATGAAGCATTTTTCTTCCGAATTTCATCTCAGACCTGTTACAAAAAAAATAACATTTATTTATGACTAATAATAACTAATTTCTTCAAGTAATGATGAATAAAACTTAGAAAGAAATTTAAATTGTTTATTGCGACCCGTATTTCTTAATCTGTCTCGTTTTTTTGTATAATATTAAATTCTATTACAAAACAAACAATTAAAACTCTTAAGAGCCTTTCAAAAAGACCACTTTGTACAAATTTATTTAATATATTTGTTTTTATTCTGTTTATTAGATTGTTTATTAAATAAAGTAAAATTATTTATTCTCTCACTTACTCAAACAAATACTCTTAAAAATCTTTAAGTCTTTTCTTAATTAATTCTATTTCTTAAGCCTTTTCAATCTACTTCTGTTTAAAACCGATATTTTCTAAAAGTGTTTTGGTTAGAGAAACATTCCATAATTATATAAAAAGCATTAGACTAAAAACTTGTTTTCTGAGTTACGACGAAAATTATTGTTATAGAGATTCTATATTCTAAAAAAACACGTACAAACGATTCACAGTTCCGTAAATTTTTACTCATATAGCCCAAGTTGTATAAAACTTACGCTTAAATATACACGTCTGTTCATTTTGTTACTGCTAATTGGCTGTTTCCAGATCATTAGACGGCCTCTTGCGCTGTTTTATTTTAAAAACATACTTATTTCATTACCTCTTTAGTGTAGTTAGGAGAATAGTAAGTGTGACACCCTTTAAAAAAATATCCCAGTACAAAACCTCTACGTACCAAAAAGGAATTTATTAATGCTTGATTAATATTTTCATTAAATTGTATGTGATGTCAATTCTATGACATAATTTCTAGTATATTGTAAATTACAGAAAACATCACAAATGTTTCTTTCTACTGAACTATTCATTTAGTTTTTAAGGCAAAAAAGTTTTACAGTAAGAAACTAAGTAAAAAGTATTTACTATGGCTTTAAATTCTATTTTCCGTTTTACTTGGATGTCGAAAAAAAGACGCTTAATGTTCTCGAACTTACTTTGACGTCAATCATCCACGTTTGTTAGGATCAAAAGACTCGTTTTCTTTAAACTGAGATTTAAATGTTACCAGATTTTCAAATTCTACCAATTGGAGAATTTCACTTCATAGAGTTGCAAATTGAAAATTGTTTAGTTGCAGAAATTGATATTATTTTGTTTAAAAAATTAATTAAAAATATATTTTCAGTGTGATAAATTACAGTACAACTAACTCAAAAACTATACATTGATTGTAAATTGTAGTATTTAACACGGATTACATGCTCTCCATAGTTCGTTTAACATAAATGTAGAAACAGTGATGTTTGTTAAAAAAAAACTTCAGTAATACGTAGTCCATTAAGTGCGAAAAGAAACTCTTAAATTATTTGCCGTCAGCTTACAACACTTCGTAGCAAATAAAAGTAACAGTGTAGCTTCTAAAAGCAAGTACAAACAATGCTGCGATGTCGGTAATCGGCTCATCTGAACATCTACTCATCTCAAAAAGCATTGCCCATTTGTTCACTGAATGGCGAAGGCAGCCATTTAATTATTGTGACTTTTATTTCTTCTATTGGATTCTTAGTTAGTAAAATAACCATTCAATAATAAAATGTTACATTAATCCTACTAAATAGGACTACTACTGAGATCTAATGGTACGTCTAATTGAAAATCTGATGTAATAATCAACTGTAAACTGATGCCAATAATGTTTATATAGGCTTTTATGGAATTTATTTGTTTTAAACATGTATGTATGTTTAAAAAAAATATTTAATCAAGCAAAATTTAACGAAACGACTGGTGGATGTCCGCGTGTACTTAGTAATAGAACTGAAATGACAACTTCGAAAAGGCAAATTTGTGTCGAAAAGAAATTAACAGAACTGCAGATAAAACGTCAGAAATAAGTAACAATTACAGGGAGTAATTTAAACAAAACCAAAAGACATTATTCTTAACATGTCAATACAAATCTATGATATCATTTAGTTCAATATAAGTTAAGTGTATGTAACCCCTGGCCGATAATACTTTAAATAATTATTGAATGGAACTAGAGATATATTTGAATATAAAATTTATGCGAGAAAGATGAAAAAGAAACATTCTCTGGAGGTCTGGAACGACTAGATTAGATAATGTTTTTTCCTGGCAACGATATTTAAAATTCGCTGTATAATATTTTTGCGGGGTTTAAAGTAAAACAACGATATTTTAACAGTAGAGCTCAAACACATATGCTAAAAGTATTAAAATTTTCACTCAGCTGTTTTAGAAACCGCACAATTGGACAGCATATGACAATAGTATGATTAATGTTAAATTTTTATTAAAATATAATTAGTTTTCAAATCTTAAAGTATCATTAAAATAGACTTTTCCAGTTACTTTTTCTATCAAAGAACTATTTACTTCATTTCTATAGTAAATACGAGTACATATACGAGGCTCATATCCAGTAAGAATGTATAAATTATTGGTTTCGAGACAAAATGCAATCACGATACTGTAGGTATAAACAATATTCAAAATAAAGAAAAACAAAGAATCCCAAAAAGAAAAGAAGTAGTGTTTTATATAAATAAATATACTTTCATTAAAAACATTACTGTAAGACGTTTCTTTAGATTAATAAAATTTCAAAATAATTTTACAACTAAAGCTTAAAACAGAAAGACAGGGAATTCGTCGTAAATAGTTTACTTTGCAAAAGCTACGCAGAATATTCAAACATCGTATTTAAAAAGATCATCTTCCTTAATCTAAAAAATATATCTTATTTATTACGAGAACTGTAGTGATATATTACAATTTTTAATTATAATATAATTATACATATAGTTAATGATACAGGCGAATTGAGATACAGATTTTTAGCCATTACCTTTTATTTATCCGAACTCAAGAATATTTGAAATTGCATTACTTAAAAAAATATATGAAATAAATGCACATTTGTTATAAGATCCGTTTTGAATTGTTGGTATTTGGTAAAATTATGCAAAATGTTGCAAAAATTTTATAAATAAAAACATTATTATTAATAACAAAATTAGAGCTTATTGCTCTTGACATATCCTCGGAAAGAAGAAATAATTGAACTAATTTATACAAGCCAAAATAAAAGAGGCCTTGCGGAGTTCGCCGTTATAACTTAAGTACATTAAATATTGATGCTCTGTTGTCCCTCTTGGATCTATTGCAAGTGATGTATATCTCAAGAAATAGCACGCATCCACTTTTGTTTTGTGAAAGTAAACAGTTTCCTTAAGTTTAATTTATATATTTTTGCTAGAAATTGAAGTAAATGAAATAGAAAAATATTATTTATTGGAGGCTGGGTGATATGTTCAAGTTGGTAAGAAAACTAAAGAACATTTCAGATGGTAATGAGCAACCACTCACAATGATGTAGACCCTAGTCACATTGGCGTCTTCTAAAGAAAAGGTTATCCTAGCTAATATTAGATCACAATGTATAAAAAAGTTTTAGCATTTTATAAAAATAATAAAACGTTATACGTTAAGTGGTAACAAAGTATCTCGGTAAATATTTCGGTTGTAAAATAGAAAATATAGCAGCGTCTGCTTGCCGAGCGGTCGTTTTCGCATTCATTTAGATAATGGCTCATGAGGCAGACCTTCCCGCAACGGTAATTAAGATTGATCTGACGTACTATTGACGTTACGCTAGATGATGCCGAACTTTTGAGCCATTTCATCTATATACAACATAAAACGATTATCCGTCTATAACAATTAAAACCCTAATACTGAATGCGACAACCTGCGGCAGATTTAGAATTTTATTTTATTTTTTAAGTTTTAAGCGTCAACCGCAAATAGCTACGAAAATTAGAGAGGTATGTTTGCAATAAATAATAAACAATCACTTTTCTAAATTCTTACAAAGGAATAAAATTATATTTTAAAGAGAAAAATAAACTTTTAATATATTTTCTTTTCAAAGTAACCATTGGTGTTTGTAGATTTCTTCTTACTGTCTTGATTATTTCAAGTCGTTTATTTTCTACGCGGGACATTCGATACAAACAGAATACAGAACCGTTTAGTTTTAAAATAACTTTTATACCAAATATATTTGCAACATTGAAACAATTTTGTTTGAAGATTTTTCAAAATAAAAGTAAACATATCAAAGCGTAAATTGTAAACAATCTCATAATGTATAATCCTCGTTTTGTCGTTGTGTATTAGTAACTGTTATCAGCTTTACTCCAGTGGAAGTCAAATCCGAGGATTCAGTGGAAGATCAAATTTCGTGGGAATTTTGCCAAATATGTGTCGCAACGTTGGAATAAGTTCTAGGTTGTACTTTAGATTTTATGATGATTGAAAACTATATTCACGAAACATATATGAAAAATATGTACATATTAAAAAGTGAAACATTTTTTCTTTAGAATACAGTAGATTTTCAATAACCTAGTTTGAGATTGATTTAGAATTTTAATTGAGTATTCCGTAAGTAATCGAACCGTGGAATAATTGAATTCTATGGGTAGTTATTGATGTGGCCGACAACTCGGACTAGCAAACAATTGACGTGAAGGGATCAAAATTAAAAACTTGAATTGAATTTTCAAACTGTGTTACGAGTGAAGTGGATTTTTACTCGTAATTTTAGAACTGTACTGGATAATTAAATGAACTTTATTTTACTTTGACTTTTAATAACTATATGACCATATATTTGGAATAATAAACTAGTCACTAAATACATTTGGTTTAAAATTATCATTTCGATTTATATTATCTGTAAAGTAATGAATATCATATTTAACAATTATTTATTCGAATGATGATTCTCAACTGAAACATATCAAAATTGGTACTAACGCGAATTAAAAATGATCTTATTTATATCTAGCAACGTTGAGACGTGGTCTGGTTCAACCATCTGTTTTTTAAGAAACAAGGGAAATCCGACGAACAATTTTATCATTTTTAAGCTGATAAGAAGACCGTTTACTGAAGCAGATTTAGAAAATAAAAAATCAATTCCAAATAATATTGTTTTCATAAGGATTTCTAAATCTGACCTCATTGACTTCTTTCTATATATTTTTTTTTTCAATTTACATTGAAACTAAAACGATTTTAGGACTATCACTTCTTCCTTGTTCTGTTTGTTTCGAATTATCCTAACTTTATTTAACCCAGGACTTTCACAAGTTTTAACAACTTCACTTACTTAACTAACTTAGATAGCACTCTCTGTGTAGGCTGCTGCGAATTTGAATTTCGTAGCAATATTATTAATTTTCGATACGCAGTCAGTGAATTTTGCTTATTTTTCTATTTATTTCATAAAAAATACCTATTATTGTCTTAATAATATTATCTTAACTTTATATTTATGTTTCTTTCTCGAACCCAAAATCTGCATATGATGCAGCAAAGGGACAAAACCGTCATAGTTTGTTATTTTCCTTAGTGTTTTAATACGGAGTATATATAATTTCCGTCATTACTGATACAAGAAAGCATACTTGGTTACTTACTATTTATTCAAATATTCCATATATGAAATTCCCAACAGTTTTGGAAACCTAAACGGCTATTAGATTACAAGGCTTAATATCTCACGAGCATTGTTCACTCTTTGTGTTGTTACTGTAATTTCGTATAATCTTGTCGGAACGCCAGCCTCACATTCGTTTGATACTAATTAACCGATACATTCGCTCGCATCGATGCAATCGATCATGCCCTTGTGATAATTCGTTGACGTACTTAATTAATGTTCACTGAAAATTATTCGGTGGTTCAAGCTTTTGTGATTAACAACATTCATCCGATGAATTAAATATTAATATATATATTATACGTTGAAAAGAAACAAAATGGAATGAATTTCAGTAAAATTACGAAAACTTGTCATTTGCTAAGTAAAATATTAAAAATATAATAAATTGTTAAAAACAGATTAAAATAGCCACAAACTGAACGTCTAATCTAAAAAAAAACCCTTAATCTTTGAAACATTAGAATGTATTATATTAATTTACAATTACAAAAAAAGAATGCATCATTGCTCATAAACAAAGATAGAGAGTTTCAGCAATCATAATTTTTTTTTTCACTAAGTATTGTGGCGGCCTTTAATAAAGTGTCAAATGGAAGCCGAAGCACAGCCGTAAAGTAGTAAAGTGGTAGGTACATATTTCACATTCATAGCACCAAACAAACCATTAATCTGCGTCAAAAGCCTGGAAAGGTAAAGTTGCGGTATAGAACTACTCTTTGAAATTATGTTCCTGCTGAAGTAAACAGGTAATAACTCGTCAAACCCGCGTTTATAGTTTACTAGCGCGAGTGTAAATTCATATGATTATAATTAAATATTTTAATATGAAGTTTATATTCTTTGATTATTTCATTAAAGTTTCAAACGCCAAAAACATTATTTTCCATAATTAATTTAATTTTTGAGGGAATCTAAAGCTTAAATTCATTTAAATGAAACTAATATTTTTCGAATAAACTACGCGTGCTTTATTTTTGTTAAAAACTACTGGCGTCTCCTCTTCCCGTGATCACGGTTGCTTTAAAGTAACCGAAACGTCGGGAGTATGTAGTTTTTAACAAAAACAAAGCACGCGTCGTTTATCCGAAAAATATTAGTTTCATTTAAATGAATAAAAGTCGCAAAAATTTTTGATCTCATTATCTAAAGCTCAAGTTACTCGTTGAATAAACCTGATTCATAAAGCGTTACAACACGATGGCTGCGTATAAATTTTCACCTGCAAAGGCGTCGTTTAAATAAAGACTATAAATATGAATTGAACATCAATATAACAAGATGTTGAACTTTACAAAAAATATAGCGTCCGTGAAGTTAAAAACTAAAGAAAGGACAGATAATGGCCTTTAAATCGAAGATTTCGCTTTCGGAATTGAATAATTTATTTATACAGTTTACATTCCTTAAGCGAAAAAGAAGAAAGATATTTTATAATGTGAATTTATAACGTGAAAGTAATAGTATATTCGCTACACTAATTTTGTTGTGCTTAAGTAGCGTCAGAAATAATAAAATACGCAAACATGTTGTGACATTTGGATGAATTTTTATATCCCGTGACATTTTATGTGAAAACAAAACAACTTTACGTTAGATATAAAATATTTGCTAAAATCATGTGTAATAAAAATCACATGTGACATTATTCGGGAGCGAAGTTTTGTCACGACAGACGGATACCCCGCCACAGAATTGAATAAAACGAATTTGTGTACAAAGTGAGCGGATAATCGAAGCCGTTGAATATTTCAAACAGGTTGGACGTGATAGAAATGGAATCATGAAAGCGCCTGTCAATCAAACCATTGTTTGTTCAACGAATACCATGATTTTGATAATAAATTTATTACAAATTAAATATTTTGAAAGAAATGCCAAAATGACGATTTAAAACGGAGTATCGAACTCATGTGCCATTTAAATAATTCATGAAGAGTTCGTTTATTGTGGAGGCTTACAATAATCCATGAGTGAAATCGGGAACACATTAATATGTACGTATAGCTCCTTTCACGTTCGGTACGCGCCCGCCCGCCGTATAATTTCAAAACACTGCGCTTTAGCCTCCCGTCAAAATATCGTCTGCGGATGCTGAGGTTGTGTGACTTGGCCCCACTAAACATACACCTGTGTGAGTAAAACCAGGTTATTGATTCATGACGGTTGGATTTCAGCCTACCCTCTTTCTCTAAATAAAAACTACACCAGAGGAAGAGAGACAAAACACATCCATGTCTCCGCATACTGTAATATTGACATTCCATATTTATTAAAAAACAAAGTAATTAATTTTCGCAAACGTGACGCTAAGATTTACTAAAGCGCAACAAAATGTAGAACAAAGTGACTGTGAAGTTGTGTATATCGTTAGTCGCTAGGAGAGGATCTGAAGCGGCAATCACGGCGCTAAAGCAAATAGTCTAAACGAGTAATTAGTTTGTTCTAGCGTTCGAGAGTAACCTTAGCTACACCTCCCTATCGCGGCGCTTAAGTAAACTCAACAACGTCCCTTGTAACACTCGTGTTTTTGTTTTAATTCGGGAGTTATAAATGTAATGTGAATCACTAGACCTTGACTGTTCAGTGATTTAAAACAACGTCGAGATTTCGTTGTTTTAAGTAGCGATCTGGAAAATAGACTTTTGGAACGTGTTAATTATGGCATCGTTTTTTAAAATTCTGAATGTTATCTGAATTTTTTTAAAACAAACCCTTTCTTATTACTTAAAAAATAATATCAAAAACTTTTCTGTTTATAGTTAAAGAACAAATCCCTCGAAATGTATTAATTTTTATGAAATTAGAATATATTTATATATGTATGTCTGCATTTGCTTGTTGGCCAATTTCTTATAATAAAGCTGTTGGAAATCTTAAGGGAATTACGGAACCCCAACTGACAAACCATCGGATGTGTTCCTAACATACATGTAGATCGTTCGTATTTGTGAATCTTAATAATAGGTAAATGGGAAAATTATTAATAAATTGAAAATCGACATTGTAAAATTTATCATATTGGGATAATGTGTATAAAATTATATTTTTTTAATATAATGTGTTTATTTCGTAGAATGTATATTCTAGACGGAAACAAAGAATTTAAATTGCATTTTCAATTTCAACAAGCTTTTGGTGGTCATGTTAATACATACGAATATTTACTCTATACCAAACTCAACAACAGCAACTTACGTTTATTATTTATATCATATTAATTATTAAACTAGAAGCTGACTAAATAACCTACATTTTGTAAATTCGCTCTCCTAAGTTCTGGAGTGTATTAAATTTTCACGAAATTACTTTGCAACTTTTCCTGTCCATAATTCGACTCAATTTCCGAAGGCATAGTTGAAAATGTATGATTATTTTTGCAGTTACTGATACGTTAAAAGCATTATGAATTCATAAACAAAGCATGCAAACGATTTGCAGTGCGCTTGTACTTTTGTTTCGAACAAACGTAAAATACAGATGCTTTGTCCGGAAAGATTTAACTGTTGTGTTTTTAGTTGCTAACGGCTTTGTATTGAACATGGTAATCCGCAATTATTATGATAAATGTTATAAATGAGAGTTGCAGAGATGGAAGATTGTTAAGCAAAAACGTATAGCATATAATTTACTCAAATCCTATATTAAATACATATTTTTAGTATCAAAGTTATGGAAGTTGTTTAAATATCTAAATTAAATTAAATATTAAGCATAACGTACAATTATGAAAATACTATATCTATTTTAAAATTTTAAAGCGTAACATTCGATTCATTGTAATCGCCGATCTAATACTGAATATCTAAGTAAAGCACAATTTCTTTTTTATTCTTTCATTCTTTGAAAATATAACAGTCATTTCTGATTCTACCGTAAGGCGTCAAATTCTTCCACATCATTACAAAAATAGCGAACTCAAGACATAACTGGTAGCTATATCCGTGCCAACTGCGCACATCCAATTTTAAATCGTCCGTTCTAACTTAATATGTTAGTTACGCTTCCTTTATCCGAGTGTCAGAATAGAGAATGAGTTGTGTCCGTAAATGGACTATCACCTATTATATTTGTATATAATCCGAGAGACCTACAAATATAGACCGGGCCGGCCTTAATAATTCAACAGTGCAATGCTTTTACAAAACGTGTCGACGTCACTCTTAATTTAGCTGTAGGTATCGACTCGCTTCTGAAAATCGTCTCTAGACAATCGTAATGGAAGTCTTCTGTAGCGAGTCTAGTTTTGTTTACTCAGTTTTTAAAACAATGCCAAATATTTTGCATTTTTACTTGTTATAACTTGCATGGGGAATTTTTGTATGACGAATTATATTTACATGGATTAAACTTTCTTAAAAATAGTATGATGAAATTTATATTTCGAGTATTTTGTTTTTACTAGGAATATACAAAAATATTATTATTTACTAATAATCAGTATTCATATTATGAGTTGTAAGTTCAGCACAAGTAAGCACAGTAATAATACAATCTGTATGAGAAAATTATCAATTTCTACATACATGTATCATTTCAATTTGTATGAAATAGAATAAACAATTGTATGTTTTATCATTTATGATGATATTTTAACATCATTATGATTCAGTGTATAATTTGGTTTAGCATTAAACAAATCAAATAATTCCAACTTATTAACTCTATTAATCACTACATAATAATATTTATGGATAAGGATTTTCACTGTCGAAAAAAAAACGGATAGATTTTAATTTGTTTTAAGTCTTATATGGAATATATTTTTCTATCAGTTTTATTAAAAATTAGTAAGGTAGTTCCTCTCCCATTGGCTCTTTACATAACATATATACAGTATCAAGGCTGACGGCGCCTAGGGCGAGGGACAAAACATAAATTTCAACATTCGCATCAAGATAACAGATTTCAATTAATGTTTCTTGGTTCTATACAATTATTAATTGTGTGAATTAAATGAGACATTATAATCCTATTCATTAATTATACAATCAATTTATTATTTGCTTCAATGAGAAATATATTTGTACTCAAAAAAAAAAATTATGCTAAAAACATTATAATTTTTGTAGCTTTTTACTATAAAGGACACCATATATTACTTAAGTAAACTTAAGGATAGTAAAATGTGTTGAGACCAAGAAATATTAATAATCTCAAATAATTGTTAATTTTTAATAACGTTATAAATAAATGCGACTTTAGCATCGATACCTTATGTGGAATTTCATAAGTTCGTTTTTAAAAGTCTTTGCAAATAAAATCAAAAGAATAGAAAAACTTAAAAATATATATGAAATAAATTTAAATAAAGCCGGACAGAATCATAAAATATTCTTTGATCTTCAGATTGGCTCCTTTTTACACGAAGTTGCCTCTGCTTGTTTTCATTTACATTAATATTCCGTTCACTCTGCAAAATGTATTTTTCAATGTTACCATTATACGCGCAACCGAAATGTTATTAAAATTTGTATTCCTTTCAATTTTTTTTCTGTATGTAACCTAATATTTAATCTAAATACAAAGACATGGAAAATCAATAGAATTGTTCTCTGTGGCATTTCACCTCCTTTTCAATTATGTTAACAATACATTCCGTGGTCACAATACATCACACAAACAACTTTTATATCTTATTATTAAAGTAATTAAATTGTTTTACAATAGGTATTTTCATGTGTACGAACTAAGTTACTTTATATAAAACATAATTGATTAATGTTTTTCGTAGTGGTTAAAAATATTTGTTATGTCAAATTCGAGTTGCTTTAAAGTTATGAGTCTTATAGTAATTACAATTATAATTATTATAATTTGCGGGTAACTATAATTTCTTGTGCAAAAGTATTTTAAAATTCAAATATTACAGATCAAAGTGCACCAGTGGCTGCTTAAATTAATGAGTTAAATTAATGAGTAACCTACCAAAAGAAAAACTTTACAATTTTAGTAAAGAAGACGTTCTAAAGTGTCGTTATTTTACTATTATAAATTTAAATTATTTTTGATACATCCCCTCCCTTTCATAAATAACTAGCCCTTATCTCTATAAATCCTTTTACGTTAGTATATCAACCGATTCTTAAGATTTTGACACTTATTTAAACAAGCTATTTTTAATTAATTTTATTTTAATAATACCTACAAACAACTAAACTTCCATAAAATTCATAACATCTTTTAATAAACATAACTCTCTGTTAACCCCTAACCTCTAACCGTTAGGAAAATCGGTTAGGTTTATGGTTTAATTAAAATATATAAATCCAATGCTCCATTGTTAAATCAGTGTGCTATATTTCAAAATGAGATTTTCCCTAAGGAAATGTTAATGTTATTATTATATATATGATAATTCTGCGTGTTTACAGTTGAAAACATTTTTTACTTTTACGTTTCGATATCTCGATTATGAAAATTGTTTTGGATACCCACTTTTTTCTTTTATCCCATTTCTTTCAAAATGTACTAAATAATCATAACCTGCTTTTAAACATCAGAACTTTTTAAAACGGCTTTATATAGTAATATTATATTCTTTCTATCATAACATATAAATTTTTCAAAAATTTTAATATGACAGAAGACATAATTTCACTAATGACGTTATTCAAAATATCAAATGAGAACTTTGTACTGGGTTAATGAGAAGTGTTCCGCCTGGCAACAATGTAGAGACAAGTTTAAAATGTATTCATCATAAATAAAAGCAGAGTATTTTTGACATTTTCTACAATTATCATTTACTTAAACTTTATATTTCCTTAACATGAACAAATACTTCACTGTTTTGATGTGTACATGCAATCTCATAGCTATTTGTTCTATATAAGTTTTTCTACTGATATAACGTATTAATGCTCCTTTTTTGTTCATAGAAATATATCAAGCAAAAACGACTAATTGCATTATAGCCCTGAAAAGACTTCCCTAGGGAAAGTGTTCTTGTTGAAGTCGATTTTTAAAATTCTTCACAACCAAGAATTATATAAAATATTATTAAAACTGAAATACATTCCCATAAAAAATAACGAAACGTAACACAAACGCAAAAATATCTTATAAACAGAGATTAGATTGCGAGATCAAAGCGAGTCGAGGACTTTTTTAATTGTTTTCGTGTTCATTCCACACTCTACAAGTATTATATTATAAGATTTGCCCGCCCCGCTTTGGCCATGACGGTTCTTGACATTTACATGTAAATGATTCCTTTCATCGCTTGTTTTTATTCACTCATACTTTTGTACAGACATACAAAACTAAGACTAACTAACAAATTGAATATATATTTGAATGGATAAACTGTTAACGTAAATTGACACGTTGGAAAATGATACTGTGATAATAATACCCGATATTACGCAAATAGATACCACAAACGCTTGTCTGTATCGCAAATATTTATCGTGATATCCACTTCATGTTTTCTTGAAAGACAATTACATCGAACCTACTACACGTCTAACAAGATTTTATATAAGCTGTAATGTTTGTATGCTTAGATCAAGTCCCGCTATCTTTTTGTTAATCTTATTTACGTAATCAAACATTTATATACAAGCTTCTCTCTTAAAATTCTGGAAAATAAACAAAAAGAAAAATTTCAAGCTGCTAAACTTTTGCTAGTACAGATCATAAATTATGTCCATCCTCAGTAATACCTAAAATATTTGGTACACACCTTCTATTTAAGTTATTAATAACATATTAAAAGAAAAGGTTTTATCTTATTTCAAGTATTATTTTACAATTACAGGTCATTCAATTTTTTCATTTCATTGAACCCATCATATACCTATAATTAAATTTAGCTTCATGAGGCATTACCAATCATACAAAACGAAATGGATTTTAAAGCGATGTAAAACTCCAGCTCTCGAAAAAATATATATTTAAAATGATGTATTTCGCATTCAATAAAATCAGCATACGACTACTTCCAGACTAATTAGTACTGAAAATATTGAGCTCTACGTAATGAAATATTATACATTTTATAAAAAGTCCGATAACAGAAACAAGAATTTTATTTGGTATCAAACATTATTAAAGCCAGACTAAATTTAAAAGTGGTTTTGTTTTGATATAAATAAAATATTAACAGAGAATAGCTTCCCTGAGATTTATGTACATTTATTTCTTGAGTCTGTAATCAATAATCCCGTATTCATTCCAAAACGTTTTATCGGAGTCGTGTGAAGATAACACTAAATAAAACTTCAAAACAACACAACATTAAATCCTAATCCTTACATATCAGATACAATAATAAAGGAAAACTATCTTACAAAGTTTCTAATACGATCTTACATCACGGAATAATTGGATTGTATCGTTCATGGACTATGAAGTGAACAAATAAATCCTAATAAAAGAATGCTGGCTTTAACTGAATGTGAACTATAATTTTATCTGTAATCCTATAGTTGATTTTTTTTACATTCTGTTTGCGATCGAAACGTATCGGAGATCGTCTGCGGTCAACAATGCATTGTTACATTATCAATTCCGCATTCACATTGAACTGGTAATTATTTTTACTGGTCTGATGTCTGGTTAAAGTAATCAATGGCTTTTTTAAATAAATATGATAAGTTGTGTCTGCTAAATTGATTATTCTTTACTTTTAGTATACGTGTAGTCTGTTTTAAAGATGGATTACAAAATCACTGGGAATACGAGCATAAGTTTTCAAACTTACGCTTTTGTTATGACAGGATCATGCAAAATTCATACTTAAAATTGTGTTTGACTTATTAGTAGATTAGACTATGAGATTTTCTTAATCTTAAGCACTAAAGCGCCCTCTTATGTTGTGTTATACGAAGCATAAATGTACTTTTAGTTTATGAGATTGTAAGTAGTTTATTTTAGTAACATTACATATAATATGGTGCCTGTTTTGTATAACTATTATAATTTTTTTTATTTGATATTGTCTATTGATTTTGAAACTCAACAACTGCTCAAGTATTAAGTAACACATAAAAAAATTATTAACAGTTGTACGGTCATACGGTATGCCAAATATGAATGATCAAAACAAATTATTGCACTTCGTCTACGCGTATAAATTTTGCTGTTTTGTTGCAAACGTAGAGTGTTTGTAAGAAATAATAATAAGTTATTAATTACAAAATTAAAGTAATCGGTGCCAGTGCCGAAGGAGCCGGTGATAAAAATTAATTTGAACAAACATGTGAGTGTAACGTAATTCTAACGCTGGTGACTATATAAAATGCTTGTCATTTAGGCAACAAATTCTACAAGACGGCTACATTAACTTGGCACCTGGCACTTGGAACGTAACGACACTATTTACAATACCTACCAACAAATTTATTTCACTCTATTTCTGTTATAAAAATCTAATACACAGATTTTTAGGGACTAACACAACAATTATAAAATTAAGATCATAGAATCTAGCTTTATATTTATGACTACATTTAATGAGATCTTAGATTTTCGCGAGACATTTAAATGAAACTAAAAAATTTTCGGATTACTACGCGATTTTTTATTAATTTAAAATTACATTATCCCGACGTTTCGGTTACTTTACAGTAGCCGTGATCACGAGCAGACGAGATGTCATCACGGCTACTGTAAAGGAACCGAAACGTCGGGATAATGTAGTTTTAAATTAATAAAAAATCGCATAGTAATCTGAAATTTTTTTAGTTTTATTTATGACTACATTTTCAATATATTGACTCTAACGGTTAAGTGAGACTCTATCACACGAAACGATTATCTGATGGCCATCTAGTTGTCCACAAAAGTCTTCACTTAGACTAACCTACAGAACAAAGAGAGGGGGATATATATTTTTAGCCAGAAAGTGACAAGTTGCATAGAAACATAGAAAGATCACAATGCTACTTCCTGTTCATATAAGAAGAAGACAGCTGAAGCAGAGAACGAACATCTAATTATAATTAAATAGAAAAATATTAAAATATTAAAATGTTTTAAATCGCATACTCTTTACGTGGTCTTGTAGCAGAGGAAAACTTATGTAAGCGTCTTCCACTACCTTGGCATAAACTAGACAGATTTCTGGCAAAATTCACAAGAAAAGAACCGATCTTATATGTACCCCACATATCCGTCGAATTACAGGCAGTTACATTTACCTCCTTCCTCAAATATGTATAGTAAATATTGAAGAATGAATACCTGATTTTTACAAATTCTTAAGATAATATCTATAAGTTTTTCCTCATGACTAAAACTCTGACGATAGATAGAGGGAACCAATTGAAAACACACAGAACTAAAAAACATCACTGACAGAATGCATTTTTATTGAAGCATCATAGGGCCTTCTCTAAATTCTACAATTTGGTAAGCAGTATTAATTAGATTATTTTATATTATTATTTTATTATTATTAGAATTCCACAATTTGGTAAGCAGTATTAATTTTGTCGAGTCCTAAAAGTCTTTTTCATTTTCTTTTCCCGCATTCTAGGCTTATTATAGCTGGTTTCCTCATTATAAGGTTGTGGAACCAGCAACATATACGAAATTCCCCTATTTAGAGATATCTATATGTGGAAGCCACCTCAGATGGAAAACCCGATTGTTTACCATCTTTATGGCGTAATAGGAACTAATCGTTCAGACCTAATATAATTCAAGTACTATAATGTTTATGAAATATATCGTATTCGCTTATTTTAAAATCATGATTAAGCCAAGTAATTAATAATTTAATTAATTAATGTGAAAACCACAAACATATTTACAATTACCAAAAAAAACCATGACATAATATCGTTGATATTATTATATATATTAAAGTATACTTTTATATAACGTATTTTTACCTTCATGAAAATGTATTTCCTGCATAAAATGGGGTTTCATTTGAGACACCTTACTCTCTTTGAGAAAACGACATTCATTCTTTTTTATTTGAATTCACTCGCAACTGTTTTAAAGGAAGGTAACCTTAATAGATCGGTGTGAATAAAGTTCTTAGATTGTGAATGTTTTTACTATCTACAGTTTTCAATTTTAAATTAGCATCGCAATAAGTCATAAGCGTAATTCTGTTTAATTTATTTCCGGATTCTTTCAGGTGCTCCAAAATTATCTGTCTTATTTTACCTTAGTTGTACAATAGAAGCCAAGAGGCTGTATTTTATATAATTTTTTCGTCTATAAGTTTTTGCCTAATATTTTTATATAAATTAAGTCAGCACTTGACAAAAAAGACAACTCTCTAAATTGACATAAAATAGCATTCCTTTTTCCAAAGACACTTAACCGAGTTTGGTATCATTTTAATGGTGTATGCATTTTAAAATATTGAAAACTCTTTTGTTAAATAATAATTTTAAGCAAACCATTCTCAACTGTTGCTTAAATCATACGTTCATCAAGTTTTAAGAGAATTGGGAAAAAAATATTTGTTAAAATTAATTCATTCAAAGCTGTGCTAATATTATAAATAGGAAGTAATTATTATGTCATAAAATTTTTAGTTTACGAATATATTTTGATGATCTGTACGAACACAGTATAAAATAGAATTCCTCTGTACGGGGTAACTTGGAAGGATTCGCTCCGCTAGTTCTTGCTCTTGTACAGCTTTTTAAACTTTGGGAACCATGCATCGCAACGTAACTTCATAGCTCTTCATTAAAAGTACAAATTTGTATGTCTATAAACCACATATTTTTATACTAGTGAACTAATTTACACCGCTTCTGCTCTCATGTTATTTATGAGCCAAGGGAGACGGTTTTGTAACAAAAACAAATATACACGTACTCTAATATTAATAGTTATAACTGACGCGAAAAATTAAGAAGTTTATATATAAAAGTGACTTATTAACGGACTATGTATCTCAAGATAGTAAATAGTGTGAAACCCTACCGATTTTGGTGTTATATATTTATATAACAGGTCCGAGAAACTATCACTGCATCGGCTCCCTAAGTCTCAATCTCTTCTTAAGAGACCAATCAATACTGCGTACGCCTTTAAAAATATCTTGAATAATTGTTAGTTCTGCCGTTGTTAGTATAAATATTACTCTAGAATTTAAAACGGAACATTTACGTTATTAAATAAAATTTTCTTAGTAAACGTAACACAAAATTTAAATGATATGATAAACCAACCAGAAAATATTTATGATTTCCTAGATTGCCTATTCCCAATAAGATTTAACAAAACCTTTATTTGATATTGTAAGACCAAGCATATACTATTTATTGTTTACGTATACTTAAGTGTTGTTATTAGGTATGAAATTAATATAAAAACATTGTATAAAGATATTGTTGGGGACGAAGCTTTCGAATAATTGAGCATATGCTTTATAGGGAATTGAATAAGGTGAATTTCGAACCAGCATAATTGAAACGACATAACTCCGTATAAATATCGATAATTTTCCAATTCATACAAAACTAGTCACACATATGTCTGAAAAAAGTAAGGAAAACGTTAGAGTAGAGTTGAACTAGATAAGAAACTGTTTATTTTATTTATTTATCAAAATATCAATCAAAATCTACTCCTAGTATTTATGCTCTGTCTGGTAATGGCAAAGAGATACGTTTCCTTGAAACAATTAAAATTTTTTTTACGTAATAAATATATAATTTAATTTTAAAGTTCGTGATATTCAAGTTTTATTAAAAGATAACAATATCTATCGTCCAACTAAAATTGAAAAGTATCGTTTTTCCAAATATTCCCTAACTTCACGGTCGTTACAGTAGACTGATTGTTTAAGATCTCGAATTCAGGTTAATTTGGTAGTGAGAGAAATGATTTCGTTCCGTTCAAATATTTGAAAGTTTCCGAGTAAAATAAACTAATTACCCGTTGCAGTGTTCGGTATCAGGTTCATTTAATATTACTTTTGTTTGTTAAAACGAAGCAATAAAGAAGTATTTAAAGCAACAAAGAACTATGTTTTGATGGTTAGAAGTTTGTTCCAATTGCATCCGTATTTACTAAATTCATTTTAATTCATTACTGCAGCTGTTAAAACCATTTTAAGTGGACAATAAGAACTCAGAACAGATTAAATAGCTCTCACGTAGCCTCCAAAACAAAATAAAATGAGACAAAACAATACAAGACATAATTGAGATTCTTTCTATAAAATTCTTTTGTCTTCTTTCTTTAAAGGAAACTTAGTTTTATAGCATTCTCCATGTACTTATTGTGTAAGTTGTGAGATTTTTTTTATGTCATGTATAATTACAAATCTTATTTTAATAATAAAATATTGTATGTTTTATTTATGTACAATATATATTTAATGGATATGCTGTATACATTTGACCCTGGCTATAGTCAGATAAATGCTTTTAATGGCTTAATAGATTTTAACATATAAATAACATCGACGAGAAAAGTAAGAATAATGCTGGGAATAATTAACATTGTTAAACTCAAAATCAGTACTGTGTTATACATGATTTTTCTTGACTATTTACTTACATATAAAAATGATTTGCATGGAAAACAAATGATAAAAAATCAATAAATTGGATTCTTGAAACTAAAGACAGCGTTCAAAAGCAAACACCTACTTTTCTTATTTAATAATATCTAGATTCGATTCATCTAAATAACTTCGGCATTAGACTAAGAGAAAAATTTATGAAGTGTAATAAAACAAAAGATGAATATCTATTATAAACCCGCAGCGACATCTATAGTCTATGCCACGTGACTTCATGCTAATAACAATTATTATGTAATCAGGGGAGTCTACACGGATTCCCGGAATAAATTATGGATCATGTCATATTTTGATATCTAAGCTATATTACTTTGAAGTTTCATCAAATTGCTTGTTGTTTTTACGTGGAAAACCAACAAACATAATTTCATCCTAGAAAACTTTCGAACTAATATTACAAGTACCTAACCTATTAAAACGAAATATTTTTGGAAATTTAATTGTAACATGAAAATCTTTTTATAAGTAGATAGAATCAACTCCGAAACGGATATTACAAACGTCACCTGCCAGACATCAAACGTCTATGATCGATCACGCCGGGGAACCCCCTGGCCGGGAAATGTGGCCAGAAATTAATTTACGATTTGAATCTGTCCTTGATTCTTTGATTGAATTGTAAAAAAGGGTTGCAAATTCCATTTTTAGGACGACGGACTCAATATCAGAATTGGAAACTTTGAAATTTACATTTCTCCAGTACTTCGTTCTCGTATTCATTATCGACAAATTAAATTTAATAACTGTACATTTAGATTTTTTAAATTATTTTTCGTAAATTATATATAATTTTTGTGTGTACTTACCTCAATATCTGTAATTCTAAAGATGTTGACGTCTATTTATGTGGCACATTTTATAAATTTTCTCTCAGAATTTATCAATTATGACTTTTGCGTCCATAAACAAAATTAATTTTGTCACACAAAAAAAAACACATGGATTCAGTTTCACCATTCAAATCAAATCATGCTCAAAGTCCTCAGCCGAGTATTTTGTTGAAACAAAAGTCGTATAAATAAAAAATAACAGGAAAACGGCATAAACGTTTTTTGACGTTCGAGTACTTACGGATATAATCACGACGTTTCCGTTACAAACTATATTGTATTCTTTTTCATACTATTTTTATTTATATTCATTAGTATCGCGAAAAATTTGTTCGTTTCTAGTATTATCAAGTTAAATTATGATACCGTCTTCGAATGAAATCTATATAACAGCAACAGTTTATTTATACAGACATTGCTAACGCGATCTTTGCATGT
>DVQP01000421.1:0-23439 GCA_018231745.1 Danaus eresimus
TAATAATAATTCATAGGATTTTAAGTAATATTGAATTTTACGTTCTTATTGTAAACATACATGCTTACTTATATGTACCCAATTATAGATATATAATATTTAATAAAACTTTTATCTTACTTCCTTTATGTTTTCGTGAGTGTTTACAGTTTCAACTATGTTTCTAGTAACATCACAAATACAATTTTTCTTAGATATAAATAAATATGTATTTTTATTAACATCGTGTAAAAAATTCCATTGATACTGGTAGAGAAGGTTATTTACGTAAAAAAAAGGCCAATTATACATATATTTCATTTATTCAGCTAATATTTTATTTATTTTACAAAGTCTTGAATCAATAATAGGTAAAGGTAAATAAAACAAATTTAGAATTATATTATTTTTATTCATAATAATTCCTAAAGGTTCACACTTTATGTAATACACAACAAATCAATCACAATAATCATAGCAAATAAAAGTTCGATAAATACCTGATGTCACTCCCTCAGTGGAATCTGGTTTACAGTAAACTATATTTCCTTGAGATGAATCATTTGGAGGTAGCTACATTATACACTTTTATAATGAATAAATAACAATATTTATAACGTGATAACGTTACGTGCATTCATTAACCCATAGTGGAATCGGTAGAAAAACTTTATACACGAAACTATTCTATGTCACCTTGAAACCGATGTCAAGTGACGGTATCAACGTGCGACGCCTCTTCAGTGGTTGCCGAGTTCTTTATTGGTTGGTTCTTAATTTCAAAAGTACCTCATTGTCTGTGGTCGAGCGGCCCGTGTCGATCTTCGTCTATGGTTCCCACACTGAAAAGTCCATCGATACGCTAGTAACAAGAATGTGAGTACATTTTATATAGAACTAACTGCCATCAATGATTCTGATAGAAACAATTCGTGTATAATATTTTTTTTTACTTTATTATCACTGATGGCCAGCTACTTCAATTTGGGATGAAGGGTATTAGATAACATTGTATATGGCATCAAGTAATGAGATGTTTGGTATTAATTTAAAAATATTAATAATAGTTCGCCTGAGACTTGTTGCCATATGAGGGTACCTGGAAATGCACAGTTGATGATGTAAAAACAGCATCCTTGTGAATGAGAAGCATATAGAACATGCTCCCTTCACATCGCCATTCATAAATATATATCTATGATGAAACATAAAAAAAATTATATCCTTTCTGTACGGACGCGACCAAAGCCCTAAACTGCGAACAATGACTTAAATGACCCTAATTTCCATTCACGAAAACCTAACTAATACCTTTCGTCGCATCGATCCCCGTAAATCCCGAGCGAACGTAGCAACTAGAAAGACGACGTCGAAACATAGATAAAAAGTACCTCGAAAAGACGACGCAAAGTGTACAGGTCATATAAAACCTTATTGGACAATCGCTAGTTCCATTCACATCACACACGTCATGATATGAAAGATCGCGATTGGCCAAAGTCCCCGCAGCAGGCAGCAGCTATTCATAATACGTATTAAATACCTGCCAAATCCGTCGGTGTGACGACAACTACCGAATCGAGATTGCAACAGGGCAATACTCCCCATATGTTTGCCATAAACCGAAGTTTTATTTTGGTATGTTACTAAAGCTGTAAAATAACAGTGTTCAATTTATTACTCAATAATGTATCAATTTTTGGGGATGATTGCTTTACGGATAAGGAAATGCCGTTAGGATGTGAGTGTTCAACGTTTCTGGAGTTAAGTTTTGCGGGATCGTAGTAATGCGACATTTTGTTATGCTTACCGTTACAAGGCGCTTATGTGATACCTCAGTCAATCGGGGTCAGTGACGCTCACGGGACCGACGCCTTGGGCGGTCGTGAGACGATCCTGAAACCGATACAAAAAACTGAATCGCTAGTATTAATTCACCGACACTTAGACAACACAAAATTTAACATATATCCATTAGTATATTTGCCAAATTAATAATGAACATAAATCTCTCATCTAGCCCTTATTCTGTATTAGTATATGTAGTTAATTTTTTTTAAGGCATCCATCCATACAATATTTTACTTTTCGAATACGTTACGTAACCATGTAATATCGTAGGTAACTCTTACTTCTCTCTCGGCGGTGCTTACGCTCTCGCTCCCGTTCTTTGTCCCGGTCCCGCTCCCGTTCCTTGTCACCGCGGTCACGCTCGCGGTCCCTGTCACGATCTCGTTCGCGATCACGATCCTCGTGACGATTATTTCGTTCTTCACGATTGGACCTGGAGTTACAAGTAGTATATTTAGGTTTCTTGATTATTCTATCAGTGGAAGTGAGCTAAGGTTCGTTCTACACTATAGACGATTTCTATCTTTTTGACTCACCGATGACGTTCTCTATCTCTCTCCTTATCTCCCCTCTCCCGTTCCCTATCCTTGTGGCTATCCCGCTCTCGGTCCCTCTCCATTCTCTCTCTGTCCCGTCTATCTGAACCGAGTCCACCGCCCCGTATGCTGCGTTCTCTTTCTCTTTCCTCTCGACGCCGTCTTTCCTTCTCTTGTTGTTCCTTCTCACGAGCTTCATTCATCTCTTCGTAAGCTTGACGTAATTTGTAGTATCTAGATAAATTAGATTATATTTAATTAAAAAACATGTTTAATTAACAATACATTACTTCTATATTGAAATTACCTTGTTTTCAACATTACTAATTGAAATTTACAAGAATATAATATGTGTATTAAATAGCTAACTACAAAATGAAACCGACTAACCCTACATGTTGCTTCCCGGAGAGGTGATCATCAATCCTCTGCTGAGCGTCACCAACTATTAAAAATGCTCCACATACAGGACACACCTCCATTTGCTTCTCTTGAGCTGCTGCCAATTCCGCTGTCATCGACCAGTGGCTATAAAGATGTTTCATTATATTTCATTTTTAACAAATGTACTTATTCTCTATACCACATATCTATCTATAAAATTATATAATTAATATGTTATTCAAATGTACCTATTCTCCTGTTGTTTCAAAAGTTGTTCCTTTTCATCTTTCAGCCGATCACACAACTTCATAAGGCCCTGCGCCTGTTCTACATTACCACATGACCCAGCTTCCTCGGCTTCTCTCAATAAAGCTGTGATCTTTTCAGATAGCAGCTGAACCTTAAGAAATATTTGTTTTGCTTTTAATTCAGACTCTGTCTTATTATAGATAAAACAAATTTCTTTATAGGTGCATGATGTAGGTGATATTTTATTGTACCTGTTCCTGATTCTTCTCCGTCTGAGCCTGTGTCATGGGTGGACCTTCAGGTTTTGAATTCATCAACTCCAGTCTCTGTTTACCTTTTTGTATTTTTCCTGTAAAAATTATTTACAGTAAATTTAAGATTCTATATATATGTATATATTATATTAAGAACATATTATGCTATATTTAACATTATGTTATATACATGCATTTGGCTCATTGTTAATAAAATGAGTCTTACTTTCTACATCACTAATCATGTGCCGGCAAAATCTTAAGAACTCTTCAACATATTGAGCTTTCTTATATGAAGATTCTGCTCGTTCGAAAAGATCCTTAACCTCATCGTCGTGGACTTTTGGACAAACCCCAAGATCGGCTCTTGTGTTTACAAATAAATCATGAGGGCAGAATTTTACCATATAGTATTTACAATACTGTAAAGAGAAGAAATATTATTTTTTTAGTAAATCTCGACATACATTTTAATAAAAAATCAAACGTCTCAAAGGTTTTTAAAACTCTAAATCATTGACAAGTCATTTCTGTGCTTAATTTATTTTATATTAATATAATTCATAATTTTGCAATGTAGGTTGAAAGAGTTTTCTTAAGATAACTCTCACTTACTTCTGGATCTTCCCAATTTGGTTTTTTAATCTTTTCATTCGGATTTGTATTACGATGTCTCCCCATTAATTCATCTAACAATTGTGCCGCCGCAAGCACTGCCATTGTGTTTAATGTTAAGACACAATCTAAAATATTATTTCGATAAAACTAATATTTGAAACAAAATACCCAGACCACGTTTAATAAAACTAACATTACACGTGATTGTTATATTAACACAAATCGGTAAGGCTTTGAAAACTACAATTCAGCCATATTTAATTGTAATAACTTCTTGAGTATCAAGACGGATAAAAAATTTGAATCATAATGTGTCTTATACAGATAAAAAATATAGACATAGCTAAAATTTTGCATTTAAATATTTACACTTTGTAATGACATAAAATTAATTCTTATATATTCAAATATACTTACAACCGACAACAATTTTTTGAAACAATATAATAAAGTTTATGGCTAACAATTGCTAATAATAAGAATCGAAAAAATTAAAACTTTTCATGTACAGTTACATATTTTTTACTTACAAACAAACCTTTAAAAAAAAATTAAAATAAAAAGATATTATATATTACATATAGTTATTTTTGAATATCTGAAAATATTTCATATCTCGAATTTTTCTTCATACATAGAATTTATAATAAATATAATAATTTTATAAAATGTATACAAGCAGTAACAAACGAATCATCTACCCTACATTCTTAATTAATAAACATAGGGGTGGACCTTTTTCCGGTAAATGTTATAAAAAACGAATAGACGTATCTCTAACCTATGGATGTGATAAATGATAATAAATAAAACGTCAAAGAAGTTGTGGCCTACGGAAAACACCTTGTTAATTGTTTTATCTGTTTATTGTGATTATCATTTTATCATTGCATAGGTACTATTTTATTAAGGCAATATTAGATTCATATGATGTTAAAAATAACTATTTTATAATTTAAACTTAAATTTTAAGAAGTTTATTACTTATAGTAAAAGTGCTATATAAGTATTCTTTTTATTAAACTTAGTGAAATGGGGGGTTTATTTAGTAAAAGTAAAAAGCCTGTCAGTAGGGTTACCGAACAAGACAAAGCTGTTTTACAGCTTAAACAACAACGAGACAAGTTAAAACAATACCAGAAGAAAATAGAATTAAATTTGGAAAGAGACCGAAAATTAGCTAAAAAACTATTGGCGGAAGATAAACGCGATAGGGCAAAGTTATTGCTGAAGAAAAAGAAATATCAAGAAAACCTTTTAAAGAATACTGATATCCAACTAGAAAAGCTAGAACAACTTACACACGATTTAGAGTTTGCTCAGA
This sequence comes from Danaus eresimus, assembly GCA_018231745.1. Classification (NCBI taxonomy): domain Eukaryota; kingdom Metazoa; phylum Arthropoda; class Insecta; order Lepidoptera; family Nymphalidae; genus Danaus; species Danaus eresimus. The sequence continues at coordinate 5,196 of DVQP01000421.1, forward strand.
TTGAAGTACAGGTAAAATGATAGTTTAACTTATATTTATGTGCATTCTATATGATTTCAAATTGTGGTAGTTCTAAATGTCCAATTAAATTAATGTGTTTTTTCTAGGTTCTTGATGGGTTGAAAACGGGTAATGAAGCTCTAAAGAAGGTTCATGAAATTCTAAATATAGATGAAATAGAAAAGATATTGGACGAAACGAAGGAGGGTATAGAAAAACAAAAAGAAATAGATGATTTAATATCAGGCCAATTAAGTCAGGAGGATGAAGAAGATATTGAAGCCGAGCTTGAATCTATTCTTGATGTTAAAGACAAATTACCTGATGTACCCATGGACACACTACCAGAAGATGTGGAAGAGGAAACTCCAGAAAGGCCTCAAAGAGTTAAAGCTAAAAGAATTGCTGTTGAGGCTTGATTGTATTATGTATATATTGCCAGATTGTTATATTTTATTACCCTATGAAATAAATAAATAAACTCTTATTTATATTGCGATGTTGTCTTTTAGAGAGATTTTGCAAAGTGAATAGTTAATAGGGATGATTTATTTATTAGTAGTATGTTCAAAACCTAGTTTGTTTTAAGAGAAATCTTTGACAGCTGCGGCTGCCTGGTTTTGGTGTGATCAAACCTTTTTATATTTGTTTTTCCCCTTGTTTAATTGGAGTTTATTATGAATGCCATTTTGTACAGATATTGCGGACAACATAATTCTTGTTGTTATACTAGTTATTACATACATCACTAGGGTAGTACCGCTGTATGGATAAATATCATTCACACAGTGAAATGAAAAGTATAACAAGTGATGGTGTGACTCCGTGGAACAAACACCTGGCTGTGTGAACAATGGTTGAGAAAGTGATACCATTGCTACCCTTAAATAGCTGCAACAATGTCAATTTAAATTTGGGTAAAGATTTGGATATCTTATTGTTGTTGTGTCTTAGTAAGTTTTTTACATAATCTAGAATCTTTTTCTCACAGCAAATTGCACCCTCCATAACTAATTTATGATAAAAAAATTGTTTTGAATTTTTCTGGAATATATATATAAAAACCGAGTTTTATATTAACACCCATGAGGCCCTTAAGATGAAAATGCCTTATTTCATTTTCGAGAATAGATTTTACCTTTTTAGACTGATTTAACCCAACATAGCTAAGAAGTAAGAACCATAGAAAGGAAAATTTATTTCAAATAAAAAAAGGATAGAAATTGATAGATCAGTTTGAGAGTTGAATTCAAAACAACACTATTTTTGGATTGGGTAATAAAAAGTGGTAACACCCTAATATTAAATTATATTTTGAGTGCAATTGAAATAAAACACATATTTCTTTTACATTTTAATCTCATCCATATCAAATTACTGAACATAATTTAAGATTTTAGTACTTACTATGGTCTATATAAAGTTTTATCTTCTATAAAATATAAATAAAGTGGCACCACCTGAGAGACAATGTTTATCTTATTGATGGTTTATCTTGATGATAGCACAAAGTTATAAAAGTAACTAAAATAATATACCAGGTGATTTAAAATCGTAAAATCCCACAATCTAACACATAATATCTCCATAAAATAGCATAACATAAATGATATATTTAACTTATGTATACTATATATAACTATGACATAGGTCTTATATTTACATTTAATTACAAACTATGATATACAAGCTGTCACAGTGATCATAGAAGTGATTATAACACCACTTCTCCTACTGGTGGGTCAACTAAGCTAAGCATATAAACCACCAGTAACATCTATACAATTCCAACCTTAAGAAACTATCAATTTATCACACGTTGTACTGTACATAAATGGCAAAGAATTACTATAAGAGTAACGATTATAATACGAAAAAAGTTAATAAATAAGTTATGTAGTGTTATAAGTATTTCACCATATTGTTTCAATAGACATCTTGCTCCCTGGTCCCTATTTACAGTGTAAATAAAATATTTGCAAAATAAAAAATAGAACATACATATGTATGGTGTTAAACAAATTATTTTTTAATTCCTATAAACCAGAACAAAAAACCCATCTCATAATATATTGTGTATTGACCAAGGCTTGCAACGAGGAATGTATGTATTGCTTTAGGTTTTAATATTATTTTTCTTTATGTTAATATTTTATAGATGCAACTGTATGATATATTATTTAATTGTTACACAGAACTATGTGCGGAAACAGCCGTTACTCTGATAAACTGCATATTAAATGTAAATAGAAATGAAGACATGTATTAGACCTTAATATAAGTAAGCTCTAAATATAATATAGGATTTTAAACCAGAACCACTATCTTAAATCACATATTAGCTATGTTATAAAATATACTAAATCAGACTATATATTACATAATTTTATAAAGTGCAAGCCATATGATTAACATAAAAATTATATCGTATTTTAATTTATAATAAAATTTAAGAAATATTTTCTTTACATGCTAGTTTACATTGTTTACATCTATAGTATTCACATCCGCAAACGTTTTGAAAAATAGTTTTTATAATTAATTTAGTTATTTATATTAATGATCCACCACTACACTTAATATATAGTTCTTTCCAAGCAAATATTCAATGTAGGTAACTGGACATTAACTTAAGCATAGTCTAAATTTTACGCGGGTTAAAATTCACGGCCAGTTAAGTTTATATTATCTGTCTAAGTCAGCGACATTGGTGTCCAATTTAGTATGCTAGTAATTCACGGACACTGGGTGGTGTGTTATCGTTCCACTGTGATGGGTATTTGAATGTGTATATGTACCGGCAACAGATGGCGTACTTGTTGTGGGGCATGTTCTAACTTCCTGTTGAATAAAATCTTTCCTCAGTTAAATGATATCAATATATACGTAATACACAAATGAATTAAATACATTATTACCTGGCTAGTTATTTGCATCACGGCTGTGTTTGTTGGCTGATTGCTTGTGACATTCGTTTCCGCTGGTCTGTTTTCAGTTGTTGTCCTGGTGTTAAAAAAGTCGTATATATGTCTTGGTATAAATATTATTTAGGATGCGACGTTAGAAAAAAATATATATTTATTTCTTTTATATGTAAAAGAATTCGTACCTAATGTCGTGCTTTCGTTCAGGTCTTTCAGCGTCTTTTTCGCATTTGTTGAAATCTCCGCAATCATCTTCTGGAGCAGCCTCAGCGGCGGGTGTTTCATTATCCGTGTGAGTTCTCTTATGTGTTACTAGATGGCCTGTAGAATAGAATATAATAAAAATTATTAGAATGTTAAAACTTTTGAATTTACTTTTGTTTAAAAATAAACTAATTGGAGTTTGGTCTTGGTTATTAAAAGAAATGGGATAAATATTTCTTTGGATTCAGCAATATAAATTTTTCCCGTCAAAAATGTGTATTATCATTTACCTTTACACATAAACTCTTTGGAACACACGTCACATCGGAACGGCTTGTTAGCTGCGTTGTTTTTGTTATGAGATCGCTCATGGAATAATAGGTTACCCTTCAGAGGGAAGGATTTTCCACATTCGCCACAACTATATGGTCGCTCGCCACAGCTGTGAGACCTGGTAGAACGTGATTATTTATAAATGTTTTGCATATCTAGATATTAAGTGATGAACATTTAAAACTTAATAAGATTCTATTACAATAACAAGTTTTTCCTTAATACCTCATATGAGTAATGAGATGTTCTTTTCTAGTAAATGGTTTGGAGCACACTTTGCAAGCGTGCGGCGTGTCGCCGGTGTGTTGTTTTAGATGATTCGTCAAATGCTCCTTACGAGTAAATGTCTTCTGACAGAATTCACATCGATGTGGAGATTCTCCTGTGTGGATTCTATAAAATAAAATGTAATTAATGTCAGAATTAAACCCTTTAGGTTGTAATTTTATAGAGAGTTTTGAATAAAATGTATCCAGATCTCACCTAACATGGTTAGTCAAGTGTTCCTTCCTCGAGAACGTCTTGGTACAGAAGGGGCATTTGTGCGGCGTTTCGCCGGTATGAAGGTGAACGTGATTCGTTAGATGTTCTTTTCGACTGAACGATTTGGCGCAAAAGGTGCATTTGAATGGTGTCTCACCCGTGTGTTGTCTAAACGTAATAAAAATAACATTAGTCATATTAAATTATATTATCTGTGAACACGGAGAGAGGAGCATGTTGTTATGTTTTATGACATCATATCCATATAAGAAACGTCGTTGTAATGTTGAACTGTATTCTAGTCATAACATACCGGACGTGAGTTACTAGATGTTCCTTCCTGGAGAAGGTCTTCTGGCAGTAGGAGCAGGTGTGCGGGGAGTCGCCCACGTGCTGCCTCACGTGCTGGTTGAGGTGTTCCTTCCTCGCGAACGCACGCGGACAGTACGTGCACTTGTGAGGAGTCTCGCCCGTATGTTGTCTGTACAGAGTACATTCCGATTACAATTTGTGGGAAGATACGCCCGAATCGGAATGCACAATGCAAGGGCTGGGACTTCCCACAAATGACGTTGTTTTTTATATGGATATGGTTTTAGTTAGCGCATGCGATCGTATGTTATATTCAAGCGTATATAGGTCAAGTGTTTAAATATGTGTTGGTATTAATAACATGACAATAAAGCGCCCTTACATTATACGTATAATCAGATAAAATAATAAAAACGAGACGAAGTTTTCTGTTTATCGCTAACACCGATAGCAGTATTCATATAACAGAATTCTCACATATATTGCAGCCAAAACTAATTAAACCCTAAACATTTACAATCAAGACCGTAGAAGATAACCATCACCGTAATGTGCATGCGTTCAAATTACAATAAGCTCATTTACACGACATATAACATTCATAACGTACGAACACAAACGGTTATAGAGAAAGCAAATTACAGTAGTTTTACTTACCTAATGTGATTGGTTAAATGTTCTTTTCTAGTGAAAGATTTGGAGCAATAAATACAGCGATGCGGAGATTCTCCTGTATGTTGACGCACGTGGTTGGTTAAATGTTCCTTACGAGTAAAAGATTTCGTGCAGAACGAACATTTGTGTGGAGATTCTCCAGTGTGCTGCCGGACGTGGTTTACTGAAAGATGAATGGTAGCAAAGTTTAGATTTATAGTAGTAGTATAAATCTTCGTAGTGTTGAAAGTTTTTCTATCGAAATCAAACAGACCAACATTCATAGTAATGATTTCTCTGAACATAACTAGGACACTTATAGAACTAAGGGAAGTTAATTTATATGATCTTTAAAAACTTAGCAACAAATTAAGTATCCTAATAATCGGTACAAAACAGATTTTATAATATTTTTTTATGAAAAAAGCAAATAAAATGTATGTTTGTTTTTAAAAACATAAACATTAAAAATCCTTTTATGCATTCAAACTGACCAAGATGATCCTTTCTAGTGAAAGCCTTAGGGCAGTATCCACACTGGAAAGGCGTCTCGCCAGTATGTTGCCTCACGTGGTTCACGAGATGTTCTCGCCGTGTGAATGACTTGGCGCAGTAGTTACAGCGGTGGGGAGACTCGCCCGTGTGTTGTCGCACGTGGTTCAGAAGATGCTCCTTACGGGTAAAAGTCTTCGAACAGAAGTCGCAGCGGTGGGGAGTCTCACCTGTGAGACAATCAATTTTTACTTTAAGTCTATTTAGTACACTCATTTAAAGGCACAAATGTATAATAAATTATTTCAGACTTCGAAGTATGTATTTATCATTCTTTACATTATAGATAGTCATTTAAATATTTAATGAATTAATAAAAAAAGTTGTATACAAAAGAAAATTATCGACATATCTTAAAAAAACAAAAGGTATTTTTTTCTGTAATTCAAAATGTCTTCCAAGTCGCACTTGTAGAAAATTTCGTTTCATCTGTATAAATCCGATCTCAACCGACATTTTTATAATAAAACTATAAAATCCGTAAATAATCATCGTAATAATACACGAACATCTTTGTTGAAATATATTCAGTTCTTTTATATTAGAAACCTTTTAACTATTTGGTTAAGAAAACTTGTGTTCGTTGTCGTCATGCTGAGCTGTTGGTAAATCATTTATGCTGGTGTGGTGGCTTTAACAAAATGTTGATATATACTAACCAGTGTGCCACAATATATGATTGGTGAAGTGTTCCTTTCTGGTGAATGATTTGCCGCACAGATCGCATCTGAAGGGAGTATCGTTTGTATGGGATCTCATATGGTTCACTAAATGCTCCTTCCTAGTATACTTCTTGCCGCATATTTGACAATGGTGCGGTGTTTCACCTAGTTTTGTGGGGCAGAAATAATATGTTAACAATCAATGATGCAACTATGTTACAAGTATTGCGTATACGTCTGCCGATAGTTCAATGGGATGGTGTTAGTAATGATTTTTGTACTTATATAATTTTTTTACTTATTTAAATAGTTGAATCATTAAATTGTTCTACTTTCTGCACCACTGTTACTACCTTTATATTGGTGCATGCTTCGGTATTCCTTAATGTGTTACGTAATATGGTAACCAAAGTTAAAATAAGATTTTTGGAAAAGAATAAAATATTTGTTAGGAATGTCAAAAATATACATTAAAATTATATAAGTAAAGAAATTGTAAAACATGCTTCTATTGGGTAACTAACATCGAATTGGCTACATAAAATAATAAGGTTAGGATAAATACACGACAGCTTAGGTCCATTGCTGATTATCTTCATCCATCCCACGCATCTAAGACAATCCCATCGCTTATCGTACGTTAGTGCTATGTTTGATACCACAATAAAGACATTTACATTCATCGAAAATATTAAACTAAGAAAACTAAACATATCAAACATTTCATTTGTTTAAAAGATAGCAAGCAACAGCAAAAGAAATAGATTTTTAATTAACATAGAATATGTACTTACGTTCATTATAGCTCGTGACTGCACCACAGATGCATTAATACTTGCAGTTATATAGCGTATACTCACCACTTTACGAGTTATCTTACAGAGGAATCGGACCAAGATAGACGTAGTGACTGTTACTTGTATAATAAGTTATAGTATCGTAGGTCTACGTACCGGTGTGCCACATAACGTGGTTCATGAAGTGCTCCTTCCTCGTGAAGCTCTTCTTGCAGATCTCACAGCGGTGCGGAGTCTCGCCCGTGTGTTTACGGACGTGGTTCACCATGTGCTCCTTGCGAGTGAACGTCTTGGCGCAGAACTGACATCTAAGATTACAAATCGTTCTAAATTAATTTTGTTATTGTTTTGATTAATTGAAAATCGGATATTATATTAACAGAAAAATGCTCACTTTATTAAATATATATTTCTTTAAATAGATTCTATTGAAATAATAATTGTATACCTATAGGGTGTTTCTCCCGTGTGGCTTCGCACGTGGTTATCTAGGTGTTCCTTACGCGAGAACGTCTTGTGGCAAGTAGAACAAGCGTACGGTTTGTCCTGAGCAAGACGTTTGGCCTGGCGTTCGGTTGGATCACCCGCTGTACAAACAAGTGTCTTAGTATGACAAACAAACATACGGTCGACTCGATGCTATGTAGGATGAAGAATACGGACTAGCAAAAAAGCTAAATAGGAACTTTGGCATATATATCTGTACTTACCATTTATAAATAACTGTTTATTTTATTTAGCAATGATTTTAGTTAGTTTTTCTATCTATATAATGTTATTTCAGTCGCTTTATGGTGCCATTGTGTATGTTTATTTTACGCTTGCAAAGAACTGTAAAATATATTTTTCACAAGCATTCTATTACCCTAACATAGGTTAGGGTAAAGTTTAAGTCGATGCTCAATTTATAACTCAATTAAAATGGTATAAAAAGCTGTATTTTATATTTTGTCTAAGCATAACATCTCATGCACATTAGAAAATGTATTTTGTCTCACCCAAATGGCATTTCCCATGTTTGGACAGTTCAACTGGATTAGCGAAGGCGGAGCCGCACACTTGACATGTGTGTGGTTTGTTTTCACCATGATACCGTCTGTATAAAAGTATATTATGTATACATTTATATAATCCCATTTCCATCTTTATAAAGTAGAATTAGTATGCAGTATTTTTTTTTTTATAACATTTTTGACATTAAAATTACCTGTGTACTATAAGTTGGTATCTGAACTGAAATATTTTTCCACATATATCACAAGAATGATGGCCGGGAGAGGACTCCGCTTCCGACATGGCAGCGCTGGTTCCGGCCTCAACTTCCACTTCGTTTATCACCTATAACGTAGTCAAACACTTTAAGTAATGACACATAAATAATACTGGTTATTTCAAATATATCATTACGTATAACTGCACCTTAGCTTGGGGTTGTCCCTCTGTGTTTAATTTCCCAAAGACCTCATGATAGGCCAACAACTGTGATAAATCTTCAACATTAACTTTATACATAGTGTGTAGGTCGTGTTGTTCGGAGCCAGTTGATATCTTTACCACAGCCCCTTCCATACCCATCGCACTCTGAAAACAAGATCAATTACCTATTTACGAATAATGCTTAATATCAACTGACTCCAAGAAGAAAATTAGTAATTGGAATTGTTTTTTTCTCAGAAGAATTTTCTTACATTCTTATATCAAAATCATGTCAGATTTCGGTTTAAGCAATTGGATGAGTGAAATATATAAAAATCTATAATACAAAAAAGTTTAAGATTATCAAATACTATTTAGAATATCCTCTAATCTGAATCATTAAATAAGTAACAATTAATATTGGAATATTAATTAAATATATTATTATTTGATTTGTGACAAACCTTAAGGTCAATGCCCTTGATGTCTTTGATTTCGGCTGGTATGGCGAACTGTGCGGCCTCCATTTTGGTTCCTTTTTCATCCTTGACCGTCAGCGGGTCTGCGGCGCTAGTTTCTATGGAGGTGGTACCGTCGGGATTTTGAGTCACAAGTATGTTCGCCGGCTCGCCCGTCGCCTGTTCGATGCGAACCACGCTGTCTAACACCTATATTGAGAATATTACAATAAAAGGGTTGAAGCAAAATTATATTTTAAATAAGTTAGTTTTTATACATTAAACGACTTACGGTTCTAAACCCCAAGTTGACATATGTGTTGAAAAATACCTCTGAATATATTAACAAAGTATTAACATTGAGTGTCAGAAGCATAAACACTGTGTAGAATTTTGAATATCACATGACATGTACATAATTAACATTTAATTTAAATTTGTAAATATGAGAAAGTAAATATTATTTATGCAATAATGTAAGGAAAAACAAAAAATTGTGTATGTTGGTGTGATAAAAAATCTGTTTATGCAGATATAATAAGAACCTATGTGTGATTGTAGCATTCCCATATTTAGCCTATATAAAATGACATATAGCTGATTTTTTATATACATTATATTCAAAATGTTTATTAACCTGATGATGTCCAACAATCTGCTGCAATTGATGTACAGTGAGTGTATGGTCGGTGGGCATCTTTATGGTCTCATGCAGTTCTTCTTTGTCGACCAACTTGTTTCCGCCTGGCTCCACTACTGTTACTATCCCATCTTCACTCACAGTAAGCTGGATCTACAATTACAAAGAATACATTTTAACTAAAATATTTTTTTATATGAGGCTTGACAGTTTTTTCCATAAATTTCTTTTACTTGTAACTTAATGTTTTATATATATTTTTATAAGCTGATATATGCTTTTTTAGTGTTTTCTCAGATATATAAACATAATGTCCAGAATTCCGGAATCTTAAAAATAGAACAAGGTAAAATTATATGAATAAAAAATTGTTAGCGTGAATTTAAATAACAATTTAATAAGTACTTAAAAAACATTTTTTTAAATACGATTTAGCCTTTTCTTAGTCAATTATAATTGTTTAATGTCCAATTAAATAATAAATATAATAATGAAAAATCCTTATACATTAAAACAGATATATCTATACGTCAATATATATTATTCTTATTCTCCCGTAAAGCTTTCAAATGATTCGCAAACAATGACAGTTCTTGAAGTAATAATTACGTCAGATGCTTTAGTATTAACATAAAGAAATAATACATAATATAGATCATCTGATAGTATAATATGGCGATGTAAGCTGTTACATAGCATCAATGTTACTTACCTCACTGACCTGTTTATGATGAAAAAGCCGCGTGAATATAGAAAAATTACATGTTTAATAATAAAAAAGCTGCATTCACATACAAACTTCAAACATAAGCTATTAAAATGCATCGTGATATTAATATTACAAATATTAATTAATAATGTTTACATAAATAAATATGAAGCACTGATATATGTCATATATATTGCATATATAAGTAAAATAAATAATTTTAATAATTATATAAGTCACAAACAGACCTGTTGATTGGCGTGATCGGGTCTTGCCATAGCTAGCTGCTGTTGCATCAGATGCTGCTGCGAGTGATGACCCTGGATGTGATGTTTTGTTAATGATTATACATAAAGAAAGATATTATAAAACATGTTAATTACGTTTTTGGAAAAGTTCCAGGAAGTTACATAAAGAAATTAAAAAAATGTATTACATTACTTATGTTTAAAATATATATCATTAAGGACAAGGTAAGGTATACTCATAAATTACGTGCTTTAATTGTGGTGAATTAGTTAATTAAAGAAAATTAAATATCTAATTATTAAGAATAACTGGTATCATAAAAGGTCAATGATATACTTTTTTTGGATTTTGAAATGATAAGTTTTTACTTTTTAGCTATTCTAATAAACATATTTTGTATTACCCTTAATTTTTTTCTTAAAATCTAATAAATCAAACTATCATATTAAGTCAAATTTCTCTGGTGAAAGTTAGTAGTTTTATAAGTCTTTATTGAACTATAATTAATATACACTTAAAGATGTCATGTGTTTCTAGCACATATGGTCAAGTCTGTTAAAATTTTAAAGGACGCTTATTTTTTCTTGACGTGACACACAAAAAATATATTAGTTTATGCTATTATTATTATTGAACAAAAAAATATTCAGAAAAATAAACGATATGTTACCTATGTGGTGCATACTTTTGATTTGTTTGTTGTCATTTGGAATGTATTCAGGATATGAGACTTCACAAGTGTATAAATAGATTGTGTAAGTATAAAAGACTGCTATAGTGTAAGTGTAACAAGTTATTCCCACATTAACGACTAGTTACACCAACCATTTTTGTTAGACCTATTCGAATATAAATTTAAACTACTACACATGTGTCCAACATAACAATGTTTGTTATTGGTTATTAAAAACAGAATACATATATTTTTGTTTAAGAAATTAGAATCATCATTTAAAAATTTTGAATCATGCGTGTGACTATCTACGACGACATGCTATTTAGACAACATTTAGATTTAGATAAAATGTTATAGAATTGAAATGAAATATTTTTTCATTATCCGAGTAGAAGAACTACTTCATGCATCCAGTACAAACCTATGTCTATGGCGTTTACATTGAGCCAGTAAGTAACCTGTGCCTATTAAATGGTGAATATAGGTACCAATTCGATTTGTTTAAAAATCACTCGTTCTCCAATTATAGTTTCCATGCATAAAGATATGCAAGTTAAAAGTACAGTACTGACATTAGACTGAGTAATATGACATTTTATGTTGTAATAAAGTATTCCATTTAACTACTAACTACATGATGTCTTATATTTTTAACCGTAGTTAGGAACTTGTCGCTTCAACTTGTAAGTATATGATATACCAGTGAACTTATCATAAGCTAGCATCGCTACTCCACATATGGACGGTTCATAATATTCTAATCATAAATCTCTATCTTTGATAGCATACGCTGAGGTTTATGAATGAAAAACATGAAACACTCTGTATGAAGTGTAGCGATGCCTGCTTGTGGTATAGTCTGTGTGTTAATTCATCAGTTCCAAATGCACAGGTACCGATAACCACCATTAGACATCAAGTATAGCCAACAGCCGACTATACAACAGCATATGCTAGCCGTCAAGACGACGTGTTTACCATGTCAACGTTATGTTGTACAAACTCGACCCGATTGGGTACCTGCGAGGGTGTTGCCAGCGAACCGCCCGATTCACCAGACCCGTGACCGACCAGCGACTCTGGAAACGAATACGTTCATATCAATATTTTATTTATATTTAATAGAGCCCGACAAAAAATATAAGTATGTATAAAATATTAGTGTTAGCGAAACGTCGCTTTAACGATAAAATATACTTATAATAATATCAACATTAATATGAATATTAAGATGGGAGTTCATCGTATTTTTTACTATTTTAGTTTTATATGCACCACCAAGTTTCAAAAATGTATCATAATAATATACAAAGAAGATTTCAGAATTAAGTTGTTAATGTTATGCCCAATACATTAAGTTAAAAGAATTACAGTAAATTGAACCTAAAAAATTATAATGAAAAAAAAAAAATACGAGCAAAAAAAAGTTATGACCAAGCATATCATATCAAAATGTGTAATGTAGTAGTATGTAGATTGTAGAACAAAGTGTTTATATTAAAACACTAAACAATAAGAGGTAGCGGGCCCTCTAATATACAGAGCCAATAAATGGAGACTATTGAACAAGATTAATAATGAGCTATTTGTATATTACCAACAAAAACTTTGTCATAAAACAGACTGTGTATCAGATGCTATATGGTTTCCTATTTGTGTTGGTAGTTGGTATATTAAATTTCCCATCATATATTGTTATCAACACATTTACAATTATTATATTCATAATAGATCTAAAGTTTTAGTTCTTAAATACTTTATGTGATACTAAAATGTGTGCAGACTTCACAAGTTATTAATCTATTATGTATGGCATTATTATGTGCAATAACATAAATTCTTTTCACACTATTAAAATAAACATGAGGTAAAAATGTCCTCTATTGCTTCATAGTTATATTTTTTATTACTATATTTATAATGTTTTAGATTTCAGTTTTTTTTTTTTTGTAATAAATAAATATGTTAAAAATTATATTAAATTTACTGAATTTTAAATCATTGTTATATATAATAATTACTTTTTATGAATATCAGTTATTAAAATATATATTAAATGAGAATTTAAATAGAAATTATGTTTGTTAGTCACTATTATCTTCTAATAAAAACTATTGTGATCACATTCAAGGACTCCTCAAACACATGATACATGTGAGAACTATCACCCAATCATACTTTTATCTTTAGATAATCTGTTGAAGTTGATATAATCAGCTTTGGGTCAAAAATTATCTGAAATCTTCACATTTTTAGTGAAGAGAATATAAATTGAACTAAAAGAAACACATTTGTTACTCTAAGCCTAATTTATGTCAATATTGAACATGAGATAAGAATTTTTTATAAGCAATATAACTATGACTGTTATCAATGAACAAATTGTAACAAATATTTAAATATTTTTGAGTATAAATGTGTGAACTATTATGTAAATTTTAACATTGTATTTTTAAATACTATAAAATGTCTTAATAATTCTATAAGAGTAATAATATTCATTGCTTTCTAGGATGTAATGTAAACTATATTTACCATGTCCTTGTGTTGATTGAGTTGCGATTATCTGGGAGACAGGAATCTGTTGTCCTGCGGCCGATACTGTGACCTGGGGTTGTCCTGCATGACCTAGTATAATACTAGGATCACCATTCAAGATACTAGCATGGGCTTGACCTAGATCCTGAAATGCTTATATGGTTGAAATTAAATTGTAAGTGACAATTTTTTTTATTAAATAGCAGTGACTTCATTTACTACATATGACAAATGAGTTGTAATATTAGTATATATTTATATAAATATAAGCGAAATATTTTTATTATCACTTAAAATATTCGTAACCACAACATTTTAACAGTAATATAACCACAAAGTATACAAATAAACAATTCATATTTGTAATGATATTTTATTTTGCATTGTTAATTCATCACCTAGTTTATTCCTAAAATAAATAAAAATTATTTAAGCTTTCAACAAGAACAATGAAGGCATTCAGTTATTAAGAATCAATTATAACAAGCCATAACATAATATACCTGTACAGGTTTGCCGTTTTCAATTCTTGCACCAGTGGGCACGCCATACACTGACACCTGAGGTATGGGACCCGGAAACAAATTAGTAAACACCCAATATTTAGCTACGCTTGACAAAGCAACGTTTACTGCCGCCGAATTGACCCGTAAATCAGTGGCAGATGTTGTGGGAGTTAAACTGTTAGTTTGTGTTTGCTGCTGCTGTTGCTGCTGCGATGATTGAACTCTTTGAGTTTGAGACTGCAATAATGATAAAAATATCATAGAAACATTTGTTTAATAAGATAGATTCCATTAAAAAACAACAAACTATGCAAACCTCAGAATTGCCTGGTGGCTGGCCACCACCCGTGTTTATATTGTGATGATCCTGATTCATTTTAAGTCTTTATAGAATTGATTTATCACTACACTAGGTATAACAGTTATGAAAACATAGCACTTTTAAGGAATTTACGTATCGGCATTGTCATAATTTGACTGTCATCGAAATGGAGGCGCGGGGGACGCGACAGACCGCCATTATGAAACTTAGCACACAAAAACATTTTCTCGACGATGAGTATCACTTAAATTTCTGGTTACTTAATAGTTTCACACATACAAAAAAAGTCTTATCGTATGATAAGAGATATACAATTTTAAGTACTAATCACTTATTTTTATAAAATGAATATTAATAAATAAATATTATCAATTAAACACATTCCCACTATGGCCGAAGAGAACGAAAGTTTGTCATTTACAATTCTGCCAACATAACATTCGGAGATTTTGTAGGAGTTTTTTTTGTTAATAGAACGTAATTCATTTAAATTGTAATTTTTAACTATATCATGTAATCAAAAGAACACAATTAAATATTGAATACTACACTGAAAAAATCCATAAAAAAAAATTAATGTATACTGTTTGTTTTAAAATAATCTGTCTTTCGATATTGTTCAATAGATGACGTTAGCGGCGTTGAAAAGACCAATGCTGACAACATGGCAGTGGTAAAGCAAATGAACATACGTTTAGTAATTTATGAAATATTCGAAATAGTCCAGCGACTAAATGAAAAATATTTCAAACTAGTTAAAAAGTAAGTTTTGAACCTTTTTCTAAATGTTAACTTATGACATTAAACTTTTAAATAATCAGTACTTTATTTATTTAAATATTAGGTACAATAAAAAAAAAGATCATGAATTTTGAGATATTATAAACAAAATTAAAATATTATAAATGATTTATTACCAGGATGTTTCATTCAATAAATGGTTTCATTCAATAAGCCAAGGCAATATAATATCTAATTGAATTAAGATGACCAATTCCGAAACATACATGAGTCTTTTTTAAATTAAAGGTTATAATTATGTCATTCTACTATTATATTTAAGTTTTGTAAATTACAGTCAAAAGTTATATACGATATTGTACATAAAAGTTTATTTATATACATATATGCAGACTAGAATAAAGAGACTTTATAAATTACATGCAACTAAAATTGAAAGCACAGTTATGAAAATTTCTGATTGTACATTAATATGAATTCAAACTATTTTTAAACTAACGATCCACCCCGGCTTCGTACGGGTCCAATGCTGATACTAAATACACTACACTCTACAGAAAAACTTTGAACGTTGTATACAAAAACATATCGGCCCGCTCTGGTTTCGCACGGGTATAACATATATAGCCTATGTCACTATTGAAAAAATATTAAAATCGATCCATCCATGGTTTGGAAGGGTACAAAAATTATTGTAACAAATTTACTTATTGTAAATATTGTATCCATTTTTGTTTTAATGAAAATAACGGATTAAAAATGTTCGGTCTAAGTTAACTACATGCACACCTTTGCATTTTAAATTGCGAAAGTCCGTGTTCCTATTCGTTGTTACAAGGTAAAAATTCAATACAGATAACAAAACATGTCACAAAAAAATAAAAGACCTAATGATATTTTCTTTTAAAGAGCTTTCTCATTTCTTTTCTCAGATATCAGACAATAATGAATACATTTTCTTAAAATTTAATGTTTACGCGTATAGTTAATTATAATGCTTTTTTGTTTTACACATAGTAGGTATTTAGTGGCGTTTTTCGATTAAATTACATGGCGTTGGAGAGAAAACATTATTAAAATTAATATTTTTTGCTGTTAGTTTTTAAGAATAACATTTCATTCTGATTAAAGCCATTATTGTTATCTGAATTTATGTTTCATATTATTACAAACAGTAGTTTGTTGTTGTTGTTATAACATTATTAATGTATATGCTAATAAAAGGTTTTTTTTTTTGTGATTCTTTTATGATATAATTGTGCATTTAAATGTAACGGTGATGTTTTTATGAAATTGTATATTAATATTTCTTACCTTCTCCGTAACATTGTCGGTGTCTTACAAAAAGGCAAAGAATAACTATTAAGAGCAAATAAGTTGTGCAGCAAACATAGTTAGGGTCACGGACCCTAAGAGCTCTATCATAGGGGACTTCCGCAAAATTATTTCTACCTAAGAGATTATGCGTTTGCAAAAACACCTTTTTTGGCAGATAAGGGTTTTTTACTTGCATTCCTTGCCATCCGAAAATACTTGACGTTAAAGATTAAAAAAGAAAAACGAGAATTATGTTTGACAAGTAATAAATAGTCTAAATTACATATTTTTAACATCTCAAAGACAATATTAACAGAAGATTCAGCTGTTTCTTAAAATGATACAAAATAAAGTACCTATTCTTAAACTTTTAAGCGAACTAAATTAACCCTAAACTGAAACCTCGCTGGAAAGAGGCAAAATTTCAGAAAAAAGAAACCGAATCCTCCAACGTTGCAAATCAATTGTGCATGCATATAATTTAATCATAATTGCAATTTATGATAAATTGGATATAGTCAGTTCAATTTCATATAATCATCCAGAAAATTTAAATAAATAAACATTAAATGATTACAATGTGCAAAATTTTATTATTTTCAATGCTCGATTAGTGATGCCGTAATCGATAACGGAATAATAAACAGTGGAAAATGCGGACACTACAATTCCTTGCTTAAAAATACGTGATATGTAAAGATCTGCTCATATTCTGTCTACGGAATCATTTTATTTGAAACTTATAATTAGAAATGTCCTTTTTAACTTTATCGCCTTAATTATAAAGTTTATTTTTTAATTGCATTTTTCAGCTCCATTTCGAGATGATCTAAAATAAAACAAATTCTATGTAGACTCGGAGATAGTGTTTATTAGTACTGGGATAATATTAAACAAATATCCCCACTATAATTGCAAATATAGTGACTGATTATCATGGAATTTTAAAAGGATTTTACGAAAATAGAAAAATGACGATCAAACATCTTTCTTATAATTACAAGAATCTTATCCCAATATGAAATTTGTTTAAATTCGCATTGTGTAAATGACTATGGTGATTAAGAATTGAACTCAAATGACCGGTTCGAAATTTGTTACTCATCATTGTTTTACCTATAACAACTCTGAAGTTATAATTACGATAAAAAATTATATCATCTTACTTAAAAAATAATGTTTACAAATAAAAATCAGCGATCTATTAAGCTGTACTCATTGTAACCGAAGATTTTGCAATGTATGTATTTGGTTTGCAGTATTACGAGGGGGTTAATTTAGAAGGCTTCTTAATGCTCACCGTATAATTTAAAAGGTGATTCATACGGATGACTCATTTGTAAAAGTTAGTTTGTGGATGAATAAAAAAAGATATTTTATGATTTAGTAAGGAAATATATATTGTAACTTATTACTCATAGAAACATATAATCTGTTTTAGTAAAAAATATGGAAATACAGTCTCAGAATAGAAGATGATTACTAGAAAGATATAGTTATGCAACTCGAAAAAGTCTAAGATACTTTTGTTCGGTTTATTTTATACAGCCTAAGTTTTGAAACGAGTTTTTATATGTTTTTTTTTCTAATTATTTATTTGTAGTTTAGGGAGGACTAAAATAATTACGACAGGTTTAATAAATAAAAATACTATTTATGTTTCAATGATTCTTTAATAAAATTTACCTTATTGTCAGTTTATATTAATTTTGCTTTTAACATAATAAAATTAAAGGACTATATGTGTATAT
>DVQP01000422.1:0-23404 GCA_018231745.1 Danaus eresimus
ATTTTGAATGATTTCATATATATATATATATATGACTGTTTAAAATGTGTGAATAGTTTTATTACTAAAATATATTATTACATATCCAAATCATTTGTCATCAGCTCTAGCAATAATTTGAGGAAAAATATATCTGGTAAAAATTATTTTATCTACAGTGGAATATTTTGCTCTAGAATATCAAAAATAATGTATCGTTCATTAAAGTCTTGATATTTTCTATTTTTAAATGTGTATATGAATTACTATTTAATTATGGCTGCATATTAATTATTATTTGGAATAAAAACATTTTGTTACGATATTAAAAAGTAATTTTGAACATCCAAAAAACTAACTTTTGCCTTGTTTTTGTTTAGAACCTTTAAAAGATAAGTTTGTTCTTTATTTACTATCAGATTATTATACTTATTTATTTTATATTCTCTAATATGATGCGTCAGTACTAAAAATAGTCATGTGAATGGAATAATTTTATTATCTAAGTAACAGGATGATCTAAAACATTGCGAGTGTTTTGATAAAATGCAAAAATTTAAATTAACGAAATTGTATTTAATTTAATGTGAAATGTTTTTAATTGTACTTATTATTGACTACAAACTTATAAGACTCTCTGGTCACATCAAGAGATTTTTTTAAATCACAAAAGTAATAGATATTTGCACCTATTCAAACTCATCGGCTAATGCTATGCTTAAATGTGTTGCAAGCCGTTTCTATTTGTGCGAAGTTTAATAAAGTGATTGTAGCTTCTTTGGCGAATGTTAAAGTTTTGTGATGTTGAAGAGCTTACTATAATTATCATTAAAATAGTAGTACAGATATATTTAAAGAATATGCAAAAACTTTATTTGCCTGCTTTATAATTTTGTCATATGTTTGGTAAATATACAATAGAAGAAATACAATAATTCTGATCTCATTTTATATAGAATATACAATAGAAGGAATTTATTATTTTAATTATAATCTTTATGGTTATGAATGACTTTAGTTATAATGGTCACTAAAAAGGACGCATTTCTTATAATCCATAAAGGAGGCATTTCTTATTTTTATGCTAACATTTCTAAACATATACAGTTAAGAGATGTGATGTTAATCCATTTTCGAGGAAGAAAGAGACTTATTTCAATTTGAAAAAATTGTTTTTGTAATTTCCGAAAAATATAAAAAATTCGTAATATTCGTGTTCGTAATATAAATTTACAAAAATAAATAATCATGTTTAGACAGCATTATAGGACAAGCAAATTCATTAATTATATTCTTTATATTTTCTCCACATGTGTCACAGAACAATATTTTGTTTAATCTCTTTTTTTCCTCCCCAACCTCCTCCAGCCATCGCTCCCATCCCTCCCCCAGTTTGAGCTCCGAAAGCAAATCCAATACCTTAAAAAACATACATTTAAAATTATACCTACAAAAAACTCTGTACACCCTTGCCATTAGCGTAATTAATATGCTAAGTAGTACCAGTATTTCAGCTCATTCTAAAAGCCTCCTTATTCATATCTGTATAAGTTTCTTATTGGACATTTTTCTTACCCCCAAAACCTCTCTGCACTCCATTACTACCTCCATCTAAACAAAAATATTTTAAAGCATAAACATAAGTTATTTTAAACATTTTTTTTTTGGGAAAATATATGTTTTTGCGAGGTTAACGATTTTTCGGATGTTTATAGTTTATTGAAGTAATCAAAAGCTATTGAATTCTTTGTTACAATTACGTAAACAAGTCTTCTAAAATACTGCATCCATGTTTAAATATTTATCTGAAATTATTCAAAATGACTCAGATCTCTTTAATTCAAAATTATATTTGTATTCTGATCTGATTTTATACTGAGTGCAGATAAATAAAAATATTCATTATATTCTATAGATTTATTAAATTGCTTGTCACAAGATATTGTTTTGTTTACAATCTATTTTCCTGCTCCACCGTCCGCCCCACCTTCTCCACCAGCGTTACCACCACCACCACCATTTGCACCACCATTTGCACCACCTTGAGCCCCAAAACCGAATCCTGCGCTTGCTGGAAAACATACATAATTACAAATTTAACTCTGCTGAATTTTAAAAGTATATTTTAATATATCTGTTCTTGTGTATTATAAAGTAACCTTGAACACCGAATCCACCTGTGAAAAGAAATAAAATTCTATTTTAAATAGAACCGTTCAACAAAAATAAATACTTTGTATTATATGATAAACACTAAAAGTTATGCTGAATCAGCAAAATAATGTTATAGTAACAAAGATTTTTTTTACATATTGTTTTATTCAAGCCCATGAGTTATTTTGGAGAAGGAATTTTATAATTTATGACAGAATATTTAAAAAAAACGCTGCTATTTTTTGATGCTAGCCAGTTTAATCCGAACGCTTATACTTCTGATTCAATTCCACACCGGAGAGGACAGATAAATTTAAACAAATATTAGAGTCAAGTGTTCATTGGACGTATGTTACTTATTGACAGTTCATCTCGATATGTGTGAGAGGCAACAGATTTTATTTCTAGAATATTTATATTCCACATACCTCCGAAACCCCCTTGGGCACCTGCCCCACCGCCGCCTAAAGAAAAATATTTTACAATGTCCCATTTTATATGAATTACTTAAACGCACTTTATGACTTTAATTATAGCATATACTATATATATATATATATATGTATAAAAGTTGTATTATCTACCTGTTGGTGGCCCTTGTTGTAGAGACTGAAATAAAAAAAAACAAGATTAGTAAACAAATATAAATAAAAAAAAAATGTATTTTAATGTATTTTGTTCTTGAAACGGTACATACTTCTCCAATAAGCATCACAGATATCACAGTAACAAGCAGAACTTTAAACATTTTTGTTTTTAAAACCTCTTCACAGCAGCTTAAGCACGTCAAGAAGACAATACTAACGTGGTAAACATCCAGCCTTTTATATCATACCACAGGGTTATAAAAGATATAATTTCATGGGCCGCTGAGCATGTTTGTCATCGTAATTTTATGTGTAATTATGTGTATTTTATACATTTTAACAATTTTTTTTTTACCACAATTAATAGACATAGATGTTTTGTAATTGGGCATTTAAAAACGTGACAGCAGTTTTTACTCTTGTGTTATGTATTTTGTCAACAAAATTTGCGAATTGTATATATTTTTTTACCAAATACCGAGAATATTTTAGAATATGATTTTCTACTTTTTTAATTGTATGTGCTATCAGAAATTAATCAAGTAAAATTTAAGGGTTAATAAGATCACATATTGACAATTTAAAAATAAAATTGTTTTGATTTTTAAACGTCTTTTGCAGGTATACCCATGTCAGAAAAATTTAGCTTCTGCCTTAACACTCTACTTTCGGATGTCGTCACGAAGCAACCGGCATTGCGAGAGGAGATAATTACAGCTCAGATCGAACTCATGTCAAATCTCACGAAAATCATAACGAATTTTCACGAAAGTAAAGATTACAATGCAGTATCTAAACTACAGCTGTGCAAAAGTACTGTACCAATCTTCATTGGGCTAGCGAGGTCTATGGGTCGATACGCGACAGTAGAATCACCACTGCTATGCCGATTGTTCCCGCAGCCAAGCAGTCCTGTAAAAACAAAGGAACCCGAACCAAACTTTGAATATTCAACATTGGATAAGAAGAGGAAGTTCAATCAGTTCCGCCCAATCATTCCAAGGTCTCTATCGGGAAATCTGAATCCCAATAATGAGGTTATAGTAGAAAATGGTAGTGATGCTGTAGATAGTGCTGGTGGGACATTAAAAAGACGATCCTTGCATAGTTACAGCTCGGTCCCATATGATCCGACGACGTATTTCTTCCATAAATTCGGATCTAGTTACAATCAGTTTGCGTACATGAGAACCTCGGAGTCGCCGGAGAAGAGGCAAAACGTTCAGTTCTATGTGACTTACCTACAGTCGATTCTGTCGTTGGCGAAAAAGCTATTGACCAAAGATCTTCTAGCGTTCTTGGATGAGGAGGCAGAGGATATTTTCGCATCTGGGCAGATTCAGGTATAGATTATATTGTTGGCGTGAGATTTGAAAAGGAAACATATAATGACTTCGCTTTATTCACAGATTTTCCCATACAAGTCATTTTCTGAGACACTGAATTTAGTAATGGTCACTTTGCTGCGGGATATTTTACAACATCAAAAGGATTTGCCCGGACCGTTTACAAAGGACGTACAAGTGAGTTAACATTGTACTATATAAACATGTAAATAAATTAATTATCCAGCGCTTATATTTTGGATTTTCCCTATTTTTTTTTAATCTATAATCTATTAATGTTTATTATTTTATGTCATTAAAACTTCGATTTTATTTTACTTGACCAACAACTTGAGGGGGCTTAACATGTAAAGGTAAAGAGAAATGGATTCCAAGTATGTATATATGTTGTAAATACGTGTTCATTGTATGAAATATACATACATATATATGTAAATAAGTACATTTATTTATACAAGTACATTATTAAGTGGAGTAAAATAGATTCACCCCATTGTAATTCATACCATCACTGATACATAAAAGTTCTGTTACGCCAGATATGAATTCGTTTCATTTATTATGAATGTAATCGTTATGAATTAATCTATCGTACATTTTTTTTTTGTTAGGAATTCGTGAAATGTCTGTTCTTGAGTGGACAAACTGAGCTGCAAAGCCGACATCATGACGCTTCCGAGAAAGAGGACCGGGAGAGTAACTTCGCTACTGTAAATAAGTTTAAAGTTAATGTGATGGCAAATTCAGCATGCGTGGACCTTCTAGTATGGGCTATTGGGGACGAAACGGGTAATAAATCCTACAACTATATGCTATTTAAGAGAAAAAGCTATATTATTTAATATTAGAGTTAGTATATGGCGGTATAATAAACTTAATATGAAATATTTCTTGCTATAATGACTATTTTTATGTTTATCATGATATTACAGTGGACGAAGACTATGACGTGCCAGCGCTTATAAACGCTCTAACAATATTGATAGGTATTAAGGTGAAGTTTGCAGTGTCCCTTTGACTAATACAAATATGAATCCTGGTTTTGTTTTAGGCGAAAGTGAAATAGTCTTTTTTTTTTTCATTAAATCTTTGTCAACAACTAACTCATCATATCCCAAGCATTTGAATTATATTAACATCATAATTAATTTAGTTTCATAGGTATTTCTGCGTTTTGGAGTTTTTGTTTGATAAGATCCGATTTAAGTCTATAACATATTTGATGTGTATGTTTGTCGATCCAGGTGCTGATTCGCTCTGCGGACGTTTGACTGAAAAGATTAATTCGAATCATAACCACAAATTAATATTGGCTCATATGCCGCTACTTATGGTCTGTCTTGAGGTAAGTCGTCTATTACCATGTATGTATAATGTATCTATTTATTCCGGTAAGGGTGTTTAATACTTTCTCTCTAAATAATTACTTCTTTTTTCAATACATTTATTTAATTGTCACGTACATTATCAAATAAAATTCGCACGCATATTATCCTGTTACAAGTGCAATTATTTTGTAACATTCCAAACAGTGGACCATATGAAGCATATTTTAATAAAAAAAATTGTATATTCCAAGAACCTGTTCATTTTAATACATTTTACGTCGTTTTTAGGGATTGGGCAAGTTAGCGACGAAATTTCCGACGATAGCGAACACTTCGATATATTGCTTGAGAGACTTCCTGGTTACGCCTTCGCCCATACTCTTCAAGTTGCATAAGTTGGAACTGGAGAAAACTGGCAAGGAACATATGAAAGTATCACGTGAGTATTTATTTCCTAGCAAAATGGAGTTATTACAAAATAATATTCATCATATTTAACATGATAATTAAGAATTAATGAGTTAGCCCCTGATTTTTACACACAATCTGTGCCAAACCAAAAGCCAGCTGTTTTATAAGTATTTCATTTCTATAGCATTATGTTAATTAACGTCAAGTAGAAATTTTCTCGTTACTTCATCCTACAGATCTCTTGAACGTTAGCAAAATTATTATGCAGTCGTACCAGAGTGGCCTTTTGGCACTGTTTGTTAAGAAAACTGTGATTATCACATCAGCATAACCACTTACATAGTAACACTTGATATTTTCCTACTCAGTTGCTATATCATTAACCATATATATTCTCTCAATTTCCTTATCCATTATATTATACGATAAGCAGAATATCAGCACCTTTTTTATTTTCACAGTACAAGGTAAGGAGCATCAAGGTCTGACTGAGACGGGTCTTCCGGTGAAGTCCACACCTTTCGAGAAGCTTCGAGATGCTGCTATAGAGAATTTGTGCGTGGCTCTAGAGGCAGCGCTTACAGTGGACCCTTTCTGTGTACCAGCGCTTGTTGGATCCGTCAGTAATAGATTATTCACAGCTGAGACTAGCGATAGGTGGGCATGAGACATTTCAATGCAATTTTATGTGTTTGTTATTGTTATTTTAATGGTACCTTTGATTTTGACAAGAACAAAACTTTTTACACAGCGAATCGTCACTCATCAGCACGAACATAGTGATAATGTTGGGACATGTCGCCGTCGCTTTAAGAGATACGCCAAAGACAACAGATACAATCCTACAGTTCTTCCAGCAGAGGTAAAGATCTTATTTCATGGGAAAATTAAAAGAATAAAAACTTTTTCATACTTTACGTTACTAGTATGAAATTGTTAAATAGGTTATGCAGAGCTCCGTCGTCATTGGATACCCTCATAGTGGATCAATTGGGTTGTATGGCGCTGGCCAGTCCGGAAGGTCCGGCTCACGATGAGATAATGAGAATGTTCACCGTCATCACTGTTGAAGCCGCTAGTGCTTCATATCAGCACACTGATGACAGGAAGCAGTATCGGTATGTAGATTTAGTTTAGGTGCTGTTAAACTTGTACTTCCATAGGTCTTAGAGATGTTGGAAGTTTCACCTATACTTCAAGTCTAATTTCGGACCACAAAATGTTTTCGATGATTTTTTTAATAAGCAAGTAAATTTTCTCTTCTTGTCGCTGTTTTAAAAGTTGATCCGTTTATATAATTGTACTAGCGACAGGTTGTTATGTAATATTTTCATAGGCATGTATCCGGGGCGGTGTTAAACGCTTTAGCGAACATAGCCGCTAATGTAAGGGGGACCGGCGCCCGGTTAGAGCTGTTGACCAGGTTGTTGGAGCTGTTCGTCCAGCTTGGGCTTGGAGGAGAGAGGGCCACTGACAGGTCTCCAGCACCGGTTCTGAAAGCTTCCGGCAGCGCTGGTAATTTGGGCGTCCTCATACCCGTTATAGCGGTGAGTTTTCACGTCTCAGATGAAAAAATTGTCCTAAAAATTGTTTTCGTACAAAGTTCTGAGCTTTTGGAATAAGTTATTCCAGCTGGACGCATTAAATTAAATCACAGCCTGTTCTCTGGATATGATAGATCTTCGCGGTAAGGTTTGACGTGATGGGATTTTTTTTTTGTCCTTTTTTTTAAGTGATTTCGAGGACATTCTAATTTGAGTTACTGATAATTGAAATATGTCATATAAAAGTATTTTTGAGATGGTGTAAGGTATATGGACCTTATAAAAATATTTACCACAACGGTAAGTTTAGTAATTTTATATCACATAGATTTAACTTTTTTGGTTCTGTTATTGATTGAATTTTATAGAAATGGTAGTAATTTATTCAGTTTTTTTGTAAAACGTCGTCCAAAATCAATACCACTTTTTAGGTCCAAAAATGCAAATTTTGTTATAATCCCACCATACCTTATTGTCGGTTCATCGTTTGTTTGCAGGTGCTTGTAAAGAGATTACCACCAATAAAGAATCCTAAACCCAGGCTGCACAAGCTGTTTAAGGATTTTTGGTTGTACTGCGTTGTTATGGGATTCACAGCTGCGGAATCAGGTAAACATGATTCGTTTTGTTAATTCCATATAATTATTATACAGAACACAATTCTAAATAGCTCGAATATGAACTCTAATTTGATAACATTAAAATTCAATCTAGCACATTCCTTTTATTTGAATATGAACTGTATTATATAGTATTGAAATGTATTTGTCTCTTCTTCTATGGCCACGCCTATAGCCATGCGAAAGCGTGAGTAAAAGATGCTTCTAGAATGTTTTTTTGATTTGTTGGTTTATGTTTTTGATATGATGTTATATGCATATGTAAATTAATACTGTTAGCCTGTCTTTACATTTCCCATAAATATAATTAACATTTTATTAAAGAAGTAACTAACATTATTGTTCAATAGATTTTCAATTTTCTTTCATCTCCAAGTGACCTGATCAAATAAAATTGTGACTAAAATGGGTCCATTACACGTAAATAATTATTTGCTCGTTCATTAATAACTGAACATATTTTATGGACGTGCCATTCGTTTTTCTTGATAGAAATTTTATATTTATATGTATACCATCATATCAAAATCTTCATTCATCGGAACGAAGTACAATGGATACCTGTACGGTAGTTGTATGTATTTTGTTATATATATTTTTTTCTTTACCTCTTAGAAAGCGTTGTTAGTTGTTACGTAGGTTATAATGTTATTTTGCTTAAGCGGTTTTAAATTGTTAATGGCGCTGATTATGTATTTAAATTTTTTGTGACTAATTTATGTCGTTTTGAAATGTCATGTCGTCGACTTGATTGACTGTATATAGTTATATATATAAAATGTAAGGCTTTTTCACATTGGCGGGTTCCCGTGGAGTTTTTTTTTTGAGTCTATGATACAGATAGGCTGTTCTAATCGCTATAAACGCCACAGCTAAACGTGAATGTGGAAAGACTCGATATACGCTTTGTGGAAGTGAGCAGTTTTATATTTTAAGGTGGATGGTTTTGTGCATAATAAATTTACATATTAATATACATAAGTCGATTTTACCATTACAATCGGACTGGCACATATTTCGTCATACAATTATTATCTATGATTTTTTAAATTTAGGTTCAATGTTTTTTTTTTCGTTTTAAACCTATTGCTAACCTAATCCTCAGTTTAAAAATATATCAATACTAACAGAACAAAATACAAAAATTTCACAGATATATAATAACACCTGCATTACGTCCGTACGTATTACGTATTGTCATACAATAAGTCTCGTATTTATCACACTCCCATTCATTAGTATCCGGTGTTATCAAATCATTTTGTGCATAATTTTTTTAGCTTTCAATTTGTTTATCATCACAATAAAATATGCCGTTTCCTTATTTAATATATTGTATATGAGATGTGACCTTTAAAAACAAGTTAAAGCCTATAAATACAAGTTAAAGATATCTGTTATTGAAGAGCTCTATGTATTACAATGTATTGTAATCAATCATAAATTTGTTAGATGGGTAAAATTTTTAATTGTTTTTATTTAATTAAAACAAAGTGTTTTCCGAATAACTATTAGTTAAATTAATTTATATTTCTATGTTACTTTGAATAAAATTTTATGTAAGTATGTAAACACATTCGACCATTCACCTTAAAAATAATATATGTATGTATATATATTTTTACGGAATAATATCAAAAATGTTGCATGAAACTAAATTATTCTCTCAGGACTCTGGCCCCAGGAATGGTATGCGGGTGTGAAAGAGATAGCAGTAAAATCGCCGTTCCTTGTCTCGCAAACGTCTTTACGTTCGGAAATGCGAGAATTGCAATACACATCAGCTGTGAGAAACGATTCCGTTTCAATGAACGAATTGCAAGAATTGAAGACACAGATATTAAATCTTTTGGACCACCAGCCTGATGTCACTGTTATAGTGAATAAGCTCTCCTTTGCTCCCTGCATGTACTTGCTAAGTGTATATTGGTTGGAAACCCTGAGGTGAGATATTATTTGAATTTATTATATTGAATTATTTTATCTCAAAGCCATTTAGGCATGTAGTTTTAGAAAAAAGAAAGATAACAATACTATATATGCCTTAAAAACAGATTATTACAAAATTATATGCGACAAAGACTATTTATGTTACACACGTGAGACTGGGGCTCTCGTCATTTCTAGATTTAACTTCGTATTTCACATTGGTTACTGACTTATTTATTTTTAGAGTAACTAATTCCCCCGAGCCGAGTTTGCAACCGATAATTGAATATCTAAGCGATTCAGCTCTACAGAAAGATAAAAGTATGATGTGGCAATGTGTTGCCAGGTAAGTGAACATGTTTTATCTCAGAAATTGCTTTTAATTTACCTCAATTTTCCTCTTATTTAGAGGTCCATGTTATGGACCAGTTTACACAATATAAGACTGTTGAGACGTAATAATTATTGATAATTAATATTTTTAGCGTCGGCGACAAAGTCTTCCAGAAGTTTCTAGACGTCATGTCTACAAAAGTGAAAGATGATTCCCGTGAGAGGGAGTTGGAAAGCCACGCCCAATTCCTATTGGTCAATTTTAATCACATCCACAAACAGATCAGGCGGGTTGCTGATAAATGGCTCGCCGGTTTGGTTGACAGGTTTCCACATCTACTGTGGAATTGTCGGGTATTTAAAATTCTATTGGAATTAATTTATAAATTTAAAAAAAAAAACATTATTTTGCAAATGAAATTCTGTCCAAGAAAATAAAGTTGTATATGATAGCTTTGGTCAAAATTGTTGAATTTATTATTGTATCAATGCATAATAATTCTGATCCCTTTCAGGTGCTATGGTCTATGTTAGACATTCTCCAAGTGCTGAGCTTTAGCTTGGAACTTGACGCTAATCAAGAAACACCGCTTTTAAAAGTACCGGGGACAGATTTCGCACTGCAGTTACAAGATACATTAGAAGGACGCGAGGTTCTAAATATGATAAATCTTATTGAAATAATAATTAACTAATTAATATTCATATCTTAGGTTCAAATTAACGAAATAGGTTACATGATATGATTTTCTCAATAGGGAATAGTTAAGGATTTCGCCGACAGATGTCACGGCATCGTTCAGGAGGCCATGAAGTGGGCGCCGCAGTCTACCAGGTCCCACTTGCAGGAATATCTCAATCAGGTAATATGTTGGAAAATGATGTTTACCTCTTCATTGATTATTTCTCGTATTAAAACGGTCTAGAATTTAGTTATCATTATACATCTACCGTATGGTTCATTATAATGTACACTGCAAAGCGAGACCACATACTAATTTTTCATATAGTTTGAAGTCTCATTTGGTTTGCAAAAGATATTTTTTTAATCATCATTAAGATATCGTGCTTATAACAGATATAAATTTACTCTACCAGCTTTTTCCCTAAGATTTAATTCATACAAAAGCATAGATCCTATTATTTTCACTGTAACATTTTTATTCGTCTCAGAGCCAGACATTCTAATTCTTTATATTAATACAAATTTCTATAATGGTATTTGATATTTATTTTGCATTTAAAAAGTTAATCTTTCTAATCTATTTCCCGTATGGCCCTATAGGTTCCAAACTCTACATTATGGCACCACTGCGGTCTGGCCTTGGCTACGGGGGCTTTGCTTGGGGCTCCCGGTCTAAACCGGATGTCCGCACCACTACCAAGATCTGCACTCGACAAACGTCCGCCCTGCGTCACCCAGGACTCTGCCGCCCTGCTGGCTGTGGTTTCTCAGAGGAGCAGATATGCTGGAGAGGTAACACGGATATCAATAAACAAAAGTCCAATCAGATTCATTAGTTGCGGTTATCATTTCCAACCAGACGAGCCGTCTGCTTATTTGCTCTTTTACACCTGTTCATTTGTATATAAAAGTTTGTTGTGATGTATGTGTCTATCGTTGTATATCTATCTACTGAACTTGTATATGTCAGATAAATCCTAAAGGGCGGGACTAGTTTAAAAGAAGTAAACATATATGTTTCTTTGGAATTTATGAATCACAAAGTGTAAATAATGCAAAATAATGAATAAAATTCACGTTCAACCCAGGTCGCGGGCGCTGTTATTGCCGAGGGCGGAGGAGAAGCTGCTCTATGGCGCGTTGGAGCTAAGCTTCACGGAGCGCTGAGAGAGGCTTGTAGTAGTGGTAGCGAAACCGCTCACCGTGCAGCGTTGTGGCGCTGTGCAGCGCTTCTAGTGCACGCTAGGAACACTTCTACCAGCTCAACGCCCACAACTAGGATACTATCCACCGGCTCGTCGCCCACGGCTAGGACGACATCCACAGGCTCTTCACCCACCACAAGAACCACATCCTCTGGATCTTCTCCTACCGCTAGATCCAACTCCACCGGGTCTTCGCCTACCGCCAGAATGCTCCTACATAGCATTGGTAAGGTTTTCTTTTATGATCAATCATTACGAAATTGGCATTTGAGTACACTTATCTTGATCATTGATCATTGATATTAGGTCATTAAGAAACTTTACATATTGAGTTGTATGGTAAATTTTTGTCACTTATAGACAAAAATTGATGAACTATGATGACATTAATAGGTATGTAACCAAAAAGCTATATGATATATAAGTGAACCCAACTAATCCCTAACAAATTTCCAGCTTGGTCCCAAGTGGATATCTTCACCGAGGACGCTGTGACCACGGCTGTGGAGTGTTGGCAGTGGCTGAACACCTCCCGGCCGGACCTGGAGCTGAGACTGCTGCAAGAGGTGCTAGCAGCGTGGCAGTGCACCGTTGATAGGAAGATGGGCCTGTTCTCGAAACAAAACGACGAAATTAGTCCTCTGGCGGCCTTTGAAGGTCATTAAAATTTGTCACAGCCATATTTTGATATATGTGTATAACATCAGTTAATATTATTTTCATACAGTTCGTGTTTATTCCAATACTTTCGAAACCTAACGTGTATTTTTCAGTTTTTATTAAAAAATCAAGTCTTGGTTTTTTTGAAATATTTTTCATTTGTTATATTAGTGATATATGAGAAGGACATTAATTAATATTATAACACTAGGTGCCAAGCTGAAACCCCGACCTCCATTCATCGCTCCCCATGTGGTTTGGGTGAGGTATCTGTGTGAGGTCGCTGAGACTGCGAAGTACAACAGTCAAGAGAAGGTCGAGATGTTAGCCAGCTTGCTACACAGGTGAGAAATATTCTATGATCAAACATTCCTTATATTTTTCTCACTAAGTAATTTTAATAGATTATTTTTTATCTGTTCCCTACATTTTTGGATAAAGATTTATGTCATGACATATAATGTGAAACTTGTAACTTGTACTTGAATATATATTTAATAATAATTATACCAAAAACATATTTGTTTGAATCTTATTATGAAAGATTTTTATTATTGCAGATCATTACCCATAACAGTTGGGGATATAAGAGACCATATTAATAGGCACGTCGACGCAGCCGGAGTCAGGTTCAGGTAATATCATTTGTTTTTTTTTTAACGTACTAATAAATTACAGTTTACATATATTTTCCTACAAAAAAGAATAAAACAGTAACATTTAGTAGAAATTACCTTAAAAGTTATTAAATCTTTTTGGGTACTTTTCTAGTGTCCTTGGAATTTATATATATTAACTGTAGCTACTTTATATTGAATATTATGACACAGGCCGACTATTTGAAAATTTTTAATATCTTAAACCAGAACAGATTGGTCATTTTTCTTTTCATTCCAATAGAAAAAAAAACAAAGACTTAAATAATAATCAACTATTTAAAAAATAACAACAGAAATTTAGTATTACTGTGTATTATATACATCACAACTTAAGAAATTTCAATGAAAATCTTGAGTTTGTACAAAATTAATCCTTATTTGTTTGTATTACAGGCTCTTATCGTGTGGACTGTCGCTCCTCCAGGGGGACATCCTGCCTCGTTCCTTGGCTCGCAACATCCTTCGCGAGCGCGTCTACAGTGTCTGCTTGGACTATTTCTGTAGAGGGTTGCAGTGCCCGTCGAAAAGCGCCGGTGCTCTGAGAGAGGACATCATATCTCTCATCAAATTCTGGCAGCTGATGCACTCGGATAAGAAGTATTTGAAGAGCAGTGACATCGGCGGTCTGCTATTGCTTTTACATTAATATCTTATAACGAATTATCTGCATATTTATGTCAAGTCCTCTAATACAAAGTTTAAATAAAATTTACATGAATATATTGTTTGTGTGGATAAGGTTCGCAGAAGATAATTTTATCTGACATTCTTTTGTTGATATTTATAAAAAATTCAAATATTTCTTATATTCTCATCAAATTATCTTTCTCGCTTTTCATAAGCAAAGTACATGTATTTATAACAATACAATAGAATCGTGAAAGCATATTGACCGTTTAAATTGTATGATTTATTTGTTGTATATTTCAGCTGACTTCGAAGTGATGGGTCCTAGCAGTCAACAGAGCATCTACACATCCAACTCACCAACAGACAACAGATCGTCCGTCAACAGCAGCGACATCGGCAACAGACAGACAACCGGTTGGATAAATACGGTAAAACGAAAAATATACACACATATAGTGAAATACATACACAGATCCTGGCTCGGTTAAGTTATTTATACTTTCTTACCTGGTTTGCCTATAACATTTATATAGACAGACAATAAAATATATATAGAATTAAAAACAACGCTCCATGTCTTAATTATTTTAACAATATAAAAAGTAATATAATTATTTACAATTATTAAATGATTATGTAACAAAAAACAGATCAATACAACAAAGTTTGTCTATTATAATTGATAATAATTTAATAAGATCTCCAAACCTAACAAGGATTTAGTACTAATCACACTGCATACATTCTTATATTAAAAAAATCTTTTAGTATAAGAAAAGTAATTTTGTTAAATAGTTGTAATAAAACAATGTATATATAATTCAATCAATGGTATGTATGATGTATAATGTGTAAGGTGCCGATGTCAACGACAACTATCAGTAGTGGTGCTGGCAGTATTGCTGGTAAGAGGTCCAATAGGAGCGTCAAACCACCCAAAAATCAAGATCCGTTCGTTAAGGATTACGTCCGGAAACGAAACCTCATCTTAGAGCTCATGGTGAGTTTTGGTTCGATTCCGGTTTACATCCAATCCGTATAATATCAGCTTTTTCGATTTTTAATAACTTTTATCTAATACCGAAGTAAAATTTCCAATTAATCAATTTAAAGATGTCTTTTCTTTCATAACATTATTTTTTTCTAAATGATCAAGTTTTTATACGTACAGAATATTTAACATCAAGTTCAGAAACCTTACTTTAACAGTATGCATTTTATTTATACGTAACTCTTGACCCATATCACAGTATCAACTTAAATGTATGAATGAAATCCTGGTCACTTTATATTTAGTCTGTGTGCAAAAAGGTTATATAACATTGTGTGTGATAAAAGTTAATTATTAAGACAAAATATATATTTTGATCGTCGTTCAGGCCGTGGAAATAGAGTTCCTAGTCACTTGGCACAATCCTCACGGCAGACCGGAACAGGCGATACCAGGTGAAGACAATATAGCGACGTGGCGATCAAAACCAAACGCTGATAAAACATGGAGGGATTACGCAAAGCTAGCCTGGGATATAAGTCCCACGTTGGCTGTATTTTTACCTGAGAGGTCTGTAATTTGATATTTTATTGTAGTGTTTTTTTAATAATTTCGCCAGCCTTTCATATTTTTTTATAAAATTTATGAAAAAAAAGTGTTTAGTGAATTTAAATTAACATTATTTGGGAACTAAATGTAACACTGTAACAAACAGCTATTACTAAAAAACATATTTTCAACTTTTATTTATAGTAGTTTAGATATATTTTAGATTAGTTTCAATGTATTTTCAGATTGAAAAATGATGGTATCGTTGCTGAGATTAAGCGTAAAGTGCAATTAAATCCAACAGCTGTATGTCACGTGCCACAGGCTCTGAAGTATCTTGTCACTACGGAGACACTACTC
This sequence comes from Danaus eresimus, assembly GCA_018231745.1. NCBI lineage: Eukaryota > Metazoa > Arthropoda > Insecta > Lepidoptera > Nymphalidae > Danaus > Danaus eresimus. The sequence goes on from DVQP01000422.1 coordinate 15,971, forward strand.
AATGACGCACATGAGGTTATTTATTATTTTATTAAAGATTTTCTTATGTTTTCTTCTGCAATGTTTATTGCTATCATCCAGTAAGAACAGGAATAATCGTCCTATCAAGTATCATAATCTATTGATTTAATACCAATTTTAAAGTAAATTTTTACAAAACTTTATATTAACTTTGTTTTATTCTCTCATATATGTTACATATAAAACCTATAATTTACACCTATAATTATCTTATAACGCTGACCCGTTATATAAAAAAGAAAACAAATTTGAATTAAGAACATCAATCTATCACAGTTGGTGCATATGGTGACGTGGGCGCGCGTGAGTCCGGTGGAGGCGTTGTCGTACTTCAGTCGTCAGTATCCGCCGCACCCTCTATCGGCGCAGACGGCTGTCGCGACGCTCACATCCTACCCGCCCTCCGCCGTCCTGCTGTATATCCCGCAGCTGGTGCAGGCGCTCAGACATGACACGGTCAGTAACAATCAAATACAATGGTAAAACGACATGTTGATTCAATCTCAAATACGCATAATTTTTATCCAATATTTCTTAAATATCGATTAGCCCATTCTTTTGTAGCCGAGACTAGTGTAGTATTTTTTTAAGTCTATTTTATTTAATCTGCGACAAAGCCACAGCAGATGAATTTTCGTCTGTCAATCAACAAATTACACATAATATAAAAATTACTTACAGTATAAATTATTCTTATTGTGCTTATTGATCCCGTGTACAAATTATTGTTTTTTTATGATACTTAACAATAATATATGAAACTGGATAGTTTTTAATTTCATTTATATTTTTTACCCTTACATGTATAGATCCTCTATACTAGACATTGGAGCGATATTTTGTTTTTGCACTAAATAATGAGAGAAAATAACATGCCCTGATACAGGGGGTTAATTATAGAGCTCCATAGGGAATTATTACAAATAGACATTCAATCTTATTCAAGAAAGTAACATCAAATAATTTGACGGAGTCCAGTATTGATCTTCCTTGGTATATTGATACATAAATATAACAATTACAGATGGGCTATGTGGCGGAATTGATAAAATCTCTGGCTAAGAACTCGCAAGTTGTAGCCCACCAGCTCATCTGGAACATGCACACCAATATGTACACAGATGAAGAAATGCATAATAAAGACCGTGAGTTTATTTTTTTATAAGATAATACAAGGAATTATCTTACTTACTCATATCAATATGACGAAGATCCGTACGGACTGCTTCATTCTCGACCCATTTTTTCTTAAAATTAACCTAGTTATACAAATGAAGCAAAATCAAAATTTATTAAGAAGGTTTTAGGCAACAACTTTAAAGTACTTTTAGGTTTTTCTACAAATAGAAAACAACACTTCATTTAAAAGACTGTACAAATTAAACTTAAACCTTGTTTTAATTTGGGAAAAATATATCATTTTAAAAATTGAAATTAAGCTTACTGTAATCTGTATGACAGGAAAACTGATATATTTAATAACACTGGCCAGTACTAAATAAAAATATGTTAATCAGCTTCTTTCAATATTTCAGTATTTATCAATGTATAGTAATATTTAATGTCTTATGTTTAGGGTTTTAGAAGTATTTCAAGACTAAACTTATTAACAAGTACTTTTCCCTATCAGCGCTATTCGACATCCTTGAGAATCTAACCAAGTGCATAGTCGACACACTGTCTGGACCAGCCAAGGCTTTCTACGAGCGTGAGTTTGATTTCTTCGGACAGATCACCAACATAAGCGGAATCATAAGACCCTACCCAAAGGGAGCTGAGAGGAAAAGAGCCTGTTTGGAGGCACTGAAGAATGTGAAGGTATGCAATACTAACTATATTAAGAGTGCTTCAGTTTGTTTTAATTAATACCATATTAATTTAAAACAAACAATTCATTATTCTATTTGGAATATGCTATTACGACTATATAAATCAAAAAATGAGATGACAAGGTTTGTTCATATTTAAAAAGTAACACTTTACTCATAAACGAGTGAGTTTAAATTTAGAGAATATTGAAATATACCAATTAGTTTCTGAACTTATATTTGAAAGGCCATAAGATCAGAATATCTATTAAAATTTGAGGAGTAAGTAAATCGGTATTGATTAATACATCTCATTCCAGGTCCAACCCGGTTGCTATCTGCCTTCAAACCCTGATTCCATGGTGTTGGACATTGACTACAAAAGTGGTATGTTACATAAGAAAATAATAGATTACAATAACATTATTATAATTATTACTTTTATCCTATATCTATATTAAAATGTTGTTTTTTTTTAAAGTACTCACATATAATAAGATTTATTACTAACAAATGCTGGTAAATTCACAGGAACGCCAATGCAAAGTGCTGCTAAAGCCCCATACCTCGCTCGTTTCCGTGTACGTAAATACGGAATCTCCGAGATGGAAGCCGTCGCCATGGCCATAGCTTCCGGGGAGGAACTTCCGACTGTAAGTGAAAACTATATTCACATGAAATTAGTATGCATACGTGTTTATTGCTTCTTAGTTATTCGCAATTTATTATCTCTGTTAATTAGTATCTGACAGATAATTAAATTTATTTGCTGTAGAGCTGAGTGTTATAATACAATAGTATGATTAGGTATTATTTTGATATCACAAACAGAATTTACCTTATGTTCCCTCTCTCTCTTTCGCTATGTCCTCGTGTTCATATGTTCATATGTAATTTATTAGTGCACAATCACTTGGACTCGGGTGTCGGAATTATTTGTAATAATATTGATAAATAATTTTTGTATAGCCATTCACCCTCGGTGCGTGAACCACTTAAAATAAAAAATTCTTTTTATATCTTATAATTCCCCTACTCCTTGCTCAAGACAAGAACAGACAACCTTTATATAGATTTAAATTATAATCAAAACGTCCTTCCTTTTGTATCAGGAGGAGGGCAAGGATAGATATACTTCGATAGCAGCGGAGACGTGGCAGGCGGCCATATTCAAAGTAGGAGATGACGTCAGACAGGATATGCTGGCACTGCAAGTGATATCGCTTTTCAAGAACGTGTTCCAACAAGTCGGCCTCGATCTATACCTGTTTCCATACAAAGTTGTCGCTACAGCTCCGGGGGTACAGATATTATATACTAATATTAAAAATATATCTTAAAAATTAAGTAATATCCAAGCACAGATTATACAACAAGCACAGACTATACAACAAGCACAGACGATATATTATGCTACGCTTGTTTGTTATCCTGCCATATAAAATAAACGGATTATAGCTGAATTGAATATAATAATAATAAATAATTACAGTGCGGTGTAATAGAATGCGTCCCAAACGCCAAGTCACGTGATCAGCTCGGAAGGCAGACGGACATAGGAATGTACGAGTACTTCATAAAGAAGTATGGAGACGAAACAACCAGAGAGTTTCAGGTAATGAAAAGGATTTAATGCAACGATTACAGAAATTGTCATCATAATATCAATTGATATTTTAAATGGAGGTTAATGCGAGTCAGAGCAAGGTCAAAAGCCTAAATTCATTAAATCCACAACATTTAATAGTTATTTAAAATTTTAGACTTTACACTTATTAATTTATTCGTAATATACGAGTATTGAGTAAATTTTCTCTCATACTGACCACAAATTTTAATTTCAGGCTGCGAGAAGATGTTTTGTGACATCAATGGCCGCTTACAGCGTCATCGGCTTCTTGTTGCAAATAAAAGACAGGCACAACGGAAACATTATGTTGGATACAGACGGACATATCATACACATAGGTTTAATAATTAATTTATATATTAAATAATCATTGATTCCACTAGTTAAATCTATTTCTTGAAAATGTTTTATAGATCAATTTGATATACTATCCCATTATAAACTTATCATCAAATTTATAACATAGATTTTTTTATTAATATCTTAAATTGTAAATTTGAAAATAAATTATTTCGTCTTATTAATTTTTAGATTTCGGCTTCATGTTCGAATCATCGCCGGGTGGTAACCTCGGTTTTGAACCGGATATTAAGTTAACAGATGAGATGGTAATGGTGATGGGTGGTAAAATGGAGGCGCCGCCGTTCAGGTGGTTCTGTGAGCTCTGCGTGCAAGCTTTCCTAGCTGTTAGGTGGGTTATATCAAAACAATACCTGTTAAATGACCTTGAATTTAATAAATTTAAATGAATTGACATTCTATTTTAGAACAGCACGAAAAAATACATGAATTCTGTTATTAACATTTTTAAAATTGGAATTTATGGCAAATAATAAGTGGTTTTAATACAATAATTTCAGGCCATACCAAGAAGCTATAATATCTATAGTGTCTCTGATGCTGGACACTGGCCTGCCGTGTTTTAGAGGGCAGACAATTCGACAATTGAGATCAAGATTTGCTCCTAACTCCACTGAAAAGGAAGCCGCTGCTTACATGCTATCCATCATAAGGAACTCCTTCCTCAACTTCAGAACCAGGACCTATGATATGATACAGTATTATCAGAACCAGATACCATATTAGATTGGTCTGCTACATATACCCATATACATATATTGTTTTGAAATTTTCGCTTAACCGACATAACATAACCTTCCTTTCGCTATTTCTGATGTCATTTTAATATTTTGGGAGGTATTAAAGATTTGTTTTGCTTTGGCACTTTTCCCAGAAACTGTTTACTCCTTGATATGTGACAGTTACTTCAATTGTTTTATAATCCGTTAATTATGTGGAAATAATTTATTTATATAATAGATCTTTCTGAGATCAATGCCGGTAGAGAAAGGATTGGGATGGTGAAGTAGAGATGTTTTGACTACTTTAAGCAAAAACTTCACAAAAGAAAATCACACATGAAAAAGAACTTTAAAATGTCCTCTTAGACAATTTATTGAAAATATTTTTAATATTCTATTGTTAACATTTCCCGCGTTTATAAATTATATTAAGCAGACAGTATTTGTGACCTTAGAGAAAGCAATTTTATAGCTCATAAATTATTACTATCTTAATCTTTAATTTAAACATAACTTCCCGTGACTTATTTTTTTAAATAAATTTAAAATATTGTCTTAAAAATCTTCGGTTAGGTGTATAGTTTTTAAATTTCAATTGGTTTTGGAAGAAGTTTTATTAAGTATTTTGGTGCCCAAGTACTTATTGCTAAATCAAAAAAAAAAAGTATTTGCGAAATGTTGCCAGATTATTGCCTTTATGGTGGATATTTATTGTGGATAGGTTCCTCATATAGGATGTAAGAAAGATTTTTAAGTAGCCAAAGTTATGTTTAAATGTGCTATTCTTGTAGAACTTCTAATTCTATTTAATGTGCAAAACATATATACAATGAAAACTTACAGGCCACTAAGAAAGTTATTTGAGATGCTAAAATTATTATATAATATTTACAGGTACATATTGTATGCTATTTATTGTAATGTAGTTGGAATTATTGCGATATGTAGAGAAATTTGTTATATTTTGTCCATTCGAGTTGTTGATCATGTTGATATTCTATTAAATGTGTTTAAAATATTTATGTACTAGTAAATGTATAATAGAAAATGTTATTGTGGTAGACGGGTTAACAAACTTAAGCTAATCTTCTCAATGATTAATAAAAATTTATTATGTTACTTAAAGCTCCTAAAGTTACCATTTTTATAAAACCAAATTTATGTCTAAACGAAAACAACTTTTCATGTCAAATTTTCAAATAACTAATGTTTCGGAGTTTCTTCATAGTATCTTGTTGTTGGAATTAAATTATATGGTAAAGGTATTAGTGTTTTATTAACAAATGATTGAATAATTATAATGCATAGAATGATATAAAACTGACTTCTTATCTGTTTATTATATATAACAAGGGAAAATATTTAACATCTTTTTCTTTGATTTAGTTCACAAAATTTTTCTCTTTTATTTCATAAATGTTAAATAAATTATCCGCCCGCTATTAATTCCAATGAAAACAACAATTTACTACTCCGTTTTATTATCACAGCTCTCTAAGAATGCCAGATAGTATTCCAATTTCTTTATGACCTTTTTAATTGTTGCTGTATCAATATCAGGCAAATGGCTTTTATTGCACTGTGGAAATTTTCTAGAAAAATTACCATTCATTTTACTCTCTTTAGGTTTGTTTTTCTTCATCTGAGTCTTAGCTTCAATGAAAATATCTAAGAGATGTGAGAAAGCACTTTTACTGTAATGTAAATGGTTATCTTCACTGGGTCCTTGTAGGATAAGGAAGGTGTCATGCCTCATTACATTCAAACTGGCTTCATCTGTATCTATAAATTCATTCTGGAAATATTACATATGTATTTGTTTTAATAAAACTAGCAAATATCTAAATAGTAAAAAATGAGAGATGAAATATAATTTCAAACTTAGTGATTTGTTGTTAATAACTTACTTGTATACACATTTGTGCAACAGACTCTATAGCTAGTTCAGCATCCTCAAAATTTGTATTTGTTTTCAGATTACTGCACACTTCAAGAATGTATGTGCATATTTCTATATGATCAATTTCCCCATTAACATATCTTATAGAAAAGGCATATGCGGCTATTATATTTGCCATATTAAACCTTATTGATGGCGAAGGTTGAATACTCTAAAAAAATACATTTTGTTTCTTTTAATAAACTAACATTTTTTATAAGGTAAATATTGAAAAATTTATAAAACTTATTACAGTCAGCGAACTAAATTTAGGAACTGTTTTAATTGTAGGACACCTTTCAAGTGCTTCCTTTTCAGCATTAAGATCAACTTCCTCAACCAGTTTTTTTTCCTTTCTGAATAGCCACCAAGGGTGCCACTGTGGAATTAGAGTCCCAACATCACCTTGACTGAGCATGGCCTCAAATTCATTCTTCTCATCAGATGTGAGTGCATTCCAAAGTGCATCTGGATCATCTAAATTCAAATCTTTTATCCTTGTATGCAAATCCATTTCCGAATCATCATCAGAATCAATTTCTACTGGTTCCATGTTTTCTAGATCATCATCAAAGCTTTCATTGTGCATTCTTTTTAGAATATCTATCATTTTGTTTTTAGCTTCATCGTCAACCGTGTTCGAAGCAAGTTCTTGATTCACACATTCTCGATAAAAATTCTCTGAGCATTCCAAATGCTTCTCAGACTTGTAACAATCAAGTGAGCAATAAAATACTTCGCAACGAGGGCAACAATATTTGCATGAATTTTTCTCACATCTATAAGAAGATTATTTGTAGGATATAAGTTATGAAAGTTTAAAATGCCTTATAAATTTTAAGTAAAAAAAATACTTACAAACCGCATAACCTCTCAATTCTTTTGGACTGTTGAGATGACATTTTAACAATAATTTGTACCTGAAGTAATATTAATTATTATTTATAATATATC